>VZTE01001006.1:1375839-1436041 GCA_013397775.1 Eulacestoma nigropectus | reverse complement strand
CGGCGGCGGCCGCTCCGGCGGGGTCCCGGGCGGGGGGCGGTGTGGCACCGGCCGCCCCCCGCGCCCCGGGCTCTGCGGGGCCGTGCCCCTCCCCGGCTCGGACGCGAGGAGTTGTCCGGGCGGGGTAGCCCCGACGGAGGAGCCACCCCGGGGAGGTTCCTGTCACCGGGCTCGGCGGCCGCGAACTTTGTGTGGGGACCGCAGCCCCCCGTCCGTGCCCGCGCTGTGGGTTTCCTTCCCGTGGGCTTCATCCCGCGGTGCGGGACCCTGCTCTGGAGGTATTTGTGCGCTCGTCTCGTCCTTACGCGAGGGTGTTTTTGCACGTTTCAAGTTTCTCATTAGTTGCGGCGAGGTACGGATTTGTACGTAAACGCGGAGCTCACTCATCGGCTGTATTTTGGCACATCTCAGAGCTAGACAAGACTAATTTGCGAAGTCTCTCTTCTGCAGCTACATGTAATTTTCTCTTACTGCTAAAAGTCCTTTGGAAACGCTGCAGAAATGTAATGAATATGCAAAGCAGCCAGCTCTCAAACCCAAACCCAGTTTGTCTTCAGAGACTTTTCAAAACGCCCAGAGTGATCAAGATACATTATGAAATAATCACTTTTGCCTAAAATACAGGGATGTGATGTTTCACACTTTTTCCTTGTATTCCTAATTTAATTGGTGACAGCTCAATTAGAATTCACCTGAAATAAAATCTCTAAAAGTCGGTTAGAGTTGCTCGGTTGCTTTTACTTCCAGTGCAGCCTTAAAAAGCAGGAAAGCTGCTCGTGAAGTCCTTGTCCCATGCCTACATCCCACAGCTCCCGAGTTTTCCTTCTCCCAGTGCTTCACCCACATCCACCACCTGCCTGCTTCAGCCGCGTATCTTCCTGCCACCTCCGGGAAGTGTGCGGCTCCGAGCTCGGAGCGGGCACAACGGGGAAGGAACGGGTGTTTTCCGTGGTTAAAGATGCTGAGCGGGGCTGCCGCTGCCCGCTGTCTTCAGAGAGGGAGCAGGAGTAGGTTGTGATTCCTGCACTAGCTGTTTACAAATATTTAAGAGCGCTTTGTGGTGTCTCTGTGGTTTTTGTTTTCCTCTTTCCCAGGAGTTATGTTTGTGGTCAGAGTTAAGGTGACAGACTGCATTTGGAGAGGAGGGCATGGCATGTGGGGTGATGGGCTGTGGATGTGAATGAGGTAATGTGGAAAATCAGAATGCATGGTTGTGGGTTGCAAAGGCTGAGTGAAAATCTAACTTGTGATTTCCTGGTTCTCCCGTGGCTATAACAGTATGCAGCCTTGCGTGTATTTTAAACAGCTTTGTCTGCTGCGGGGAGTTAGCTGGCTTCTTTCTTTGTTCTATATGTGAAAAACATAAGAGATGGCTGCTCTTCCCTGTGTGTTCTGACACTTCTCACTGGTATGGACAGCAAGCAAAGAAGCGGGAGAGGTAGCAGCTCAAGTGCCATGGCTGTGTTCATTTATTCCTGTAGACCTCCCCGTGCCAGCTTTGCATTCCTGCCTCTTGCTGGGAAAAGGGTTTGCAGTTGGCCGTGTGTTAGATGTACCTGCTCACTCCTGAGGCAGCAGATCGTTCTGGCTGGCTTCTTAGGGTTTGCCAGAGGACATGACCAGGCTGTTACTCCTGAACCGGGTTGGTTTGGGATCACAGATTAGACAGCCTAAGACTTACCGAGCAGGCTGCAGAAGAGGGGGATCACACATGGTGCCCCAGGGCCTTATCCAAGATGCTCTTCCTGGTGAGGAGCCGACATGAGCGTCCTGGCTGTGAGCTCGCCCTGTGTCTTCTCGTTGTGTAACCTCTTCTCGTGCTCGCCCTTTGCCCCTAAAGCACGGTCCCCAATGCCCTAAGAAATGAGAACAGTGGTGGAAAGCAGTGTTTCAGGTCTCTTAGATACAGCTTAAAGGTCACTTGAAAGATGTGGGGCGCTGAGACTTGAGTGGGTGTGCTAAGGCTTTGCGTAGCCAGCCGGGTGAGCAGAGCCGGCAGCAGCAGTGCCGGGTGTCCTTCGGGTTAACGGTCTCCTTGGGTTCCAGCAGTGCTGCGCTGCTTTCTCAGCGCTCCTTGCTTCTTGCTTGTCCTCTTCCTAAGCCTCATCTTACTCCTGCAGGTGGACTAGCATAGCTGCTTCCCGGCCTTGGTAGGCTGTGAGCTGGGCCGAACCAGGGGCCGGACCGGTCATGTCTGGAGAAACAGCATAGCTGGCGGCGGGAGAGGCCGTCTCGGAAAGGGGAGGGAGCCTTCCCCTTGTTAAAGTTTAGAAATAACTTGGGATGGCATTGAGGTGAGTGCTGGAGGAGCTCTGTTTAATGCAAGGAGAAAAGAGGTCAAAAGGAGGAGTGTTTGAAAATGCCTTCTCTGCAGAAATCAGTAGCAGTCGTACGTGGAAAAATTGCTCGGCCCTCTCAGGAGTCACTGTACTGAATTTGAAAAACAGAATGGGTCTGTAAAGTATGAAACAAAGGGATTTCAGTCTTGCTTTAAATGCAAATCTCAACACAGTCTGAACCGTGGACTCGCTGCTGACGCCTCCATAGTACATATTAATCCAGTTTTATCTGTCATGAGGAGATTTGTTGATTAGAAGTCTCTAGGTAAAGGCTGCTTGTGGACTGGTGCTGCTCTTCCAGCCTGTGGGCTGGAAAAATGAGTTCAGTTCCATGGCTTGCCTGGAGCTCTTAGGCTGTGTGTAATTTCACTGCCACCGTCCTCCCAAGATTCAATTTAGCTCCCTGCAAAGAGTCCATTTATGTAGATTTATTTAGATTTTGTGCTAAGATGAAAGACTTTCAGAGGAAATGGGCCTTCTTTTAAAAGTTATATAAGTTAATTTGTGGTATTGATGGTGAAAAGTCAGCATCATTTGAAAGGGGAGGGTAGGAAGAGTTTACTGAAATACCACTAAACCATAAGCTGGTAATTTTGTTTGTCTTGACAAAGTTTGTCAAGAGTGGGAGGTTTTTTCTAAGAAATTTGGTGAAATAATGACATCCTTAAAATAGTGCATTTGGTGCCCTGAAAAGGCTACCTTTAAGTGATTTTCCTGGTTTTCCTTGTGGCTTCTTGTATCTTTGAGTGTATGCAGTACTTGATTGATTTTGTGCAGTTAACTGTTATTTCAGAAAGGCAAACTGTGTTTCTAAAATATGTAGCTGTTAAATGTTTACAGTTTCACCCTGAGTTACAAAGAGTGTAGTTTATTAGCTCTTAAGCTCACCAGCAGCTCCTTGAGGTAGCTGCTCAAATCTAAACTGCTATTGCTGTCCCTTCTGCTTTACACATTCCAGTACACAAGGAATGATATGTTCAGCTGGTGGTTTGGGAGTTTTGTATGTTTTGGGTCTTTTTTTTTCCCTGGGCTCCATCTCTCTTCCTGAAGAGATTGACTGTAGGTATCCTGTTGTTTCCACATACATTTCTGGAAAGTTTCTGTTGGCTTCTTGAATTTATTTTTCTCTAGTAGAGTTAAATCAGAATTTTGTAGCAAAAGCCTGGTCTTCCAGATGCCTCCTGAATAGAAGTTGGGCTTTGCTTGTTTTATCTGTATGTTTGACTTGCTGAAGAAAAGGCTCATATTAAAAAAAAAAAAAAACAAAAAAACCACCAAAAAAACCCAACAAAACACCCAAACAAATTCTTTACAATATTTGACATGTTTTGCAATATGCAAAAGCACATACTGTAAAAATAATTTCTCTCTGAGCTTTACTTTTGATAAACAACCTCCCAATGCCCCGTAGCAAATGCATTTGCTTGCATTGCAGTTTTGGAGGAAGGGGAGTTGCACGTTGTTAAAATACTTTTCCTCCAGTGTGTGCAGATCTTTCTGTAGATGTTGTTTTTTAGGTTACTACTGTGTGTTTTTTCAAGTCCAGTGTGATGGTAGAGCCAGAGCAATATTAGCAGACCTGCTCAATGTTTTAGTTCTGTTACTTTCTCAACCAACTATAAATTACATGCTTTAGACCTTATTGATTGGTGGTTTAGCGTAATACTGGAAATTATCTGCTTGTGGCTGTGAAAGCCACCGTAGAGTGAAGAGGTGTGTGTGTGTGAGATCTTAGAATTCTCTGAGGAGTTTATTATTTGTGGTATAACTGTATAAGGGGTTTATGAAGTTGAAACTTGTGCAAATGTTTTTTCCTGCCGCTGTAAGGGCTGAACACTGCAGGGATCTGTCTGTTGGGAGCCTTTAAGCACAATTGCTATATTGCTGAGTGGTGTTTCATGTCTCAAGTGTCAGTGACAAGGCAGCCTTGTTAGCAAATGAAATGGGCAGGTGAATTCAAACTAAGGTTTTTAAACTATATGTGTTGGAATCCATCAGTATTTTTGCTTTGTCTGCAGTGGTTGCTGCCATAATTAAGATCAGCAGAGACATTAGGTCCTTTTTTGTGAAACAGGTAAAACTGTAGAAATACTTAGTTCTTAAACATTCTTGTACTGACCCAGCTTCATTAATCCTCTGGGGTTCTGTGAAGCACTTTGCTTTCCTTTTACAGTCCTCCACACTTTCTATGGGGGAAAAATGATGCGACAATTAAGAAGAATTGAAACCAATGAGCTTCTTTCCTCAGGGAATCAAGGATTCTGTAATTCTTCAGAATGTGTTTTGTGATCATTTTGATCTTAAGATATAAGAGAGAATTGAGTAGAAGCTGTGAGCGGTACTGACTGACATTCTTGGGAATAAACATGAAGTGGGAATGTTGAAAACAAGCTGGCTTCGTGTTTGAATCATCGTTTTTGTAGGTGCATCACAACTATCTGCTGATTCGATTTTTTTCAAAAATGTTTCCGTAAAGTTAACAAGTCAAAAGATAGAGCTTTTGCCTCTTTTTCATTTCTGTGTGTGTTCTGGTATGAGAGAAAGAAATGCTGTCCTCTGAGTTGACAGCCTCGTGGAAAGATGAGTGGTGGGACAGTGCATCTGGATGTCGGTGCTTTGGTGCTCATCTTCTCTCTGTTTTTACTGTTTGCAGGTTCTGTCATCCGTGATGGCGTCAGCTCTACCCAGAACCCTCGGAGAATTGCAGCTGTATCGAATACTACAAAAGGCAAATCTCTTATTCTACTTTGATGCCTTCATTCAGCAGGGTGGTGATGATGTCCAGCAGCTCTGTGAAGCAGGTGAAGAGGAGTTTTTGGAGATAATGGCTCTCGTAGGCATGGCTAGCAAGCCACTTCATGTCCGACGGCTGCAGAAGGCTTTGAGGGACTGGGTCACAAACCCTGGCCTTTTTAACCAGCCTCTCACCTCGCTACCAGTCAGCAGCATTCCAATATATAAGCTGCCAGAAGGGTCTCCTGCGTGGCTGGGGATATCCTGCAGCAGTTACGAAAGGAACAGCAGCACCAGAGAGCCTCACCTGAAGATTCCGAAATGTGCTGCCACGACGTGCGTGCAGAGCGTGGGCACGAGCAAATCTGATGTGGTGGGGAGCTTATCACTGCAGAGCAGCAGCGAACCGAGACTCTGGCAAGGACACCACACCACAGAGAGTGAGCACAGCCTTTCCCCGGCTGACCTTGGCTCTCCAGCCTCACCAAAGGAAAACAGCGAGACCCTGGATGCTGCTGCTGCTCTGTCAGTTGCTGAATGTGTAGAACGTATGGTTCCCTCCCTGCCCAAAAGTGACTCCAATGAAGTCAAGGAGTTACTGAAAACAAATAAGAAACTGGCAAAGATGATTGGTCACATCTTTGAAATGAGTGACGATGACCCTCACAAAGAGGAGGAGATCAGGAAGTACAGTGCAATATATGGCAGATTTGACTCAAAAAGAAAGGATGGCAAGCATCTCACCCTCCACGAGGTAAAAGACCTTGAGTGACACTGGGCTTCCTCTCCTATTCCTACACCTTTGATAAGATATGTTTACAGAGTACACTTCTTGTATGGGCACTCCTTGGTGGGTGATGAGAGTTGTGTGTCTGAAAGTTGTATGTTGAGTGCTGTAGGCAGTCCTGGCCCGACATGGAAATCTCAGGTGCAGCACAAGTCCCCTTTTGTGAGTGGGTGTGGGTGGGTGTGTGTGCACGTGCTGATTTCACCTTGGTGTCATCAGACTGCTCGGTCGCTGGTGCGGCCTGTCAGACAGAAGGGTTAGAAAGTTTGGCACCAAAATAGCAGCCAGAATTGCACTGGGCATGGCCTTTGGGATTCTAAGGATTTGCTACTTTTTAAAAGAGGTCCTGTTGCGATATTTCCTTGCAGCTTTGAGAGTAGACTTGTTAAAATTGCTTGTGTCTGATGTGGTTACTACCTTCTGCTGTCTTCCTTCACCTCAAGACTCTGCTCTGTAGCTTGTGCACCTGAGGTAAAAAGGATTCTGTCAACGAGGTCCCTAAACCCAGTGGCATGGATTTTTTTTTTGTTTGGATTGGGGTGAAGCTCAATTATACAACCTGTGGTGGTTTTTTGGCACAGTGGTCTTAAGCCTGTCAAGTGACGTGCAGACTGTGAGGAGGAAGGGAAAGGACTGTCTCCAGTATTCATGGGTGGCTGTAATCTGAATGTTTGTCCTTTAATCCCTCAGTAGCATCTCTTCCCTCTTGTCTTTGAAAGTCCGTGTGGGCCTCCCTTGCTCCTCTTGTGGCATTCCTGAGGCTCACACTTTGTGTGTTGTAACGCAATAGGTGTGTCTGTGCGGGGAGTAGTTTCCTAGAGCCAAAGTACAGTACAAGAGGAGAACAAACATTAATTCAAAGCAGTGCCAAAACACTGTTGATATGAATGCTGCATCAGCATTTTCACTCTGAACAGTGATTGCAAAATTTCAGTTGGATTTAAAATTTGGCATGTAAGGCTTAGCTCCCAAAAGGAAAGGCAGTGTTTATGTTACAGGAGTGCCAAAAACGCTGTACTGGCTTTAGCCTTTTTTCGCTACAAGAAGTTTTGTAGGTGTGTGATCCATAGCATAAGACTGAGTTCTCTTTATGCTACTGAGTAGAAGGGCAGAAGGAAACAAGGCGTACTTCTTTACATTTTTGTTTATGTATTTACATTTGTAAGGCAACTGCACATCACCAGCAGTGACTTGACAAGGGCTTTTACTGCAGACTGGGGAGACACTTCCACAGTAGTCAGCCACATTCCTACCACACAGTTCTAGTTGTGCAGCTTTCACTTACGTGCTTTGTGGCTTTATGTCAAACACTCATAATCTATGAATTCATCCACTGTACAAGACAAGATCTCATCTCACTCCCCTGACCTTGTGGAAGTCTCTCTCGTAACAGAACAAGTTGTGTATGAGATGGAGGCAGGATTTGAAAGGATTAATTGTGTAGATGTCCTGTGTACATGGCTGCAGATTCAGGGTCCGGAGAAAGGGGAATCTCCCCACCTGAGGATGGAGGCAGTCGAGGTGTACAGCATGTGTGGCTGTGTGCTTTCACAGCCTCTCTCTGGAGTAGTAACTGCAGAAAATGCTCTGAAATCTGGGCAGACTTCTTGTAGGATAATTTTTCTGGCATCCAGCAGTGTACTGGAAGGTGGGCTCTGGGGCACCTTTTGTGTAGGCTCAGGAGTGGCTGTGCAAAGCTGGAGGAATGAACACTGGGGTGGTAATTGAAGGAGCGGGATAGCAATGAACTGGAAGAAAGGACAACTGCTCTGCCGTGTTAGGTATTTTTTAGTATTGCACTACAGATCTTTACTACATCATTGTAAAACCACGTTTAAAAATGGAATGAGAGCATGGTTTGGCTTTAGGAAATATTTCTGTCGCTATTGTGATTAAGGGCACAAGATCAAAGGAGTGTGTGGTTGACTTATGCCTCACTTACGCATGTGGGGCCTCGCTGAACTTGATGGGAACTGCACACATGCAAGCAAGAAGAATTTGCTCATAATTGGTTTACTGTTAGCTTAAAGAGGCCAGATTTCACAAAGTTTTGTCTTGAGCAGTTTTGTCTTCATTTCTTTTTTAAAGCAGAAAGTAAATAGCAGCAACGAGACCTTTTTTTTTTGTTTAAAATCTGCTAAACCAGAGTTTGCCTTTTGTAAACTCAGCCTCAGTGTGTTTTTGGTTTTGACGGATGAAACAATTTGCTGCTCAGAAGGAAGGACCTTAAACAACCAGGGAGGTAAGTTTCTGCTTGTCCAGAGACTGTTTTTCTGCACATGTTAATACATTCCAAGGCTGTCATTCTGCCTTGCAGTTCAAGGTTTCTCCTTGCAGCTGGCAAAGAACAGCTGAATAAACTTCACTGTGAATTTGAAAAGCTTAAATAGTGGTTAGCTTTTTAATGTAAAGAATAGGGTATCTCTGGGTCCTCAAGCACAGAGGAGTTGCATGCAAATTAAAATCAAACCTGGTGGAATTATTAGTGGTGAATTAGTGAGAATATTTTGTTTCAGTATGAGCACTGAAGTGTCTCAGAGGGCTGGAGCAGCGGTTAGAGGCCTGTGAGAGCTGCAGACACTGGGCTGGTTTGGAAGTGTGTGCTCCTGGTAGGAGAATTTGCATAAAGCACTAATCTGAAATAAAATCTGATGCGGAATCTTTCCAAGGCGTTCCAAAACTAATAAACATGCTGTCCTTAATCCATCCCATTGTTTCAGTATTACACAGCTTTTCAAACACAGAGAGCACTTAATGTTTAAAGTTGGACTGGAGGAGGGATGAGTACAAGGCATGCCCTTGAACTCGGTGACCCCTGCAAGTTTGAGTCAGATTTGTAATTTGCGTGTTAATATTTCAGTGCTTGTCTCAAAATCCAGTTCAGGGGAAATAGAAAAGCAGGCAATAAATTTTGTCTAGCTTGGTCTCTTCCATTTCTTTTGCTGACTCACCAAAACAGTACGGTTTGGTATTTAATTATGTGGTTTCTAGTGGGGGAATCTGTGAACCCCATCAGATGGAAATATACCCATCCCTCTCCGGTATGGTTATGTGCTGCTCCATATCCTTAAGGCTTCCAGCACACGGAATCTTTATTTTTAGGCATGCAGCGCTTTGTATCTGCAGTATTATGCCTCCTGAAAAAGCAGGAAGCTATGATGCACTTCAGTTCAGTATGTCTGAATGTGACCTGAAAGAGGAAACCGGAAAAAACAAGCAAATAAACATTTGGCTTTTCTCACATATTAGGATAAACAGCATTTGCCTACAACTACCCAAAGCATTTTCAGTCATTTCAGCTCTTTGCAACCTCTCAGCACTTTGAGGGATAAAAAATATCTCAAATTATTTCATAAGCATTAGCCATATTATTCATCCTTGGCAAAGTAATAGCTATCACTGTTACAGAAATTAATGCCTGCTTTGGATGGTAATTCTTTTAATCGGTGTTGTATTAATCTTATATTGTATCTCTTTCCCGTCTGTGTTTTTTTCTGAAAAGAGAGACATTGTAGAACAGCTGTTCCTGTCTAAGGGGTTTGTTATTTTAGTACCTTGTGTTGTAGGAACATAGTAACCTGTTTGCGCCCTTGAACATCTGATCTCTGTGAGATTTGGTTTTTTGTCTGTACAGAGACTAAAGGATCAGGCAACATATCTAGTTCACCTGTTAAAAACAAGTTTTTGCTCTGATTAACATTTAGGTACCATAGGAAATGCCCTACTGAGATCAGAGGCTTTCAGGCTAAACACAGGGAAAATTGCTTATGAAGTATTAGGAGCAGCAGTTCTGTGTGAGGTTTTACTAGAAATACTGCACAGGCTACTGAGAGAAGAATCTCGGCTGTTCTTGACACGTGTTTTTGTTTTTCCAACCTTCCTGGAGAACAGGTGTCGCGTTGGGCAGAATAAATTTTTGATAGTTTGGATGCCATCAAGCCCCATGGCAAAGGACAGCGTGGTTGTGTTGTTCATGTCTTGTGACAGCTTCCATCCTCCAGGGATGGAGCGTGCAGCGATTCGAGTGAGCTGCTGGCCTCTGTGGTTTAATTCACAGGCAACGCTGCAGTGTGGTAGACAGCAGGGTGGAGGGGTGAGCTCTTGGCCTTTCTCCCAAGAGACACCCTGTAACTGCAGACCTGCTGGTCTGTGGGAGCAGTGGGTTTGGTGTCTTGAGGTCGCACGTGTGCTGTCCTGCCTGTGCGGCTGCTCCGGGCGCTGCCAGATGGAGGGTCGGGGATGGCACGTCTCCATCCATCGTGGATGTGCTCACTGTGCTGTGGAAGCCAAGCTGCTCCGGAATATTCACTAGCCTGGGACAGATACAAAACATACTGTTGACAGTAGCTCCAAAGCAGCTGTGCTCCTTTGCCAGCAGCCAAGCCTATTCAAAGCAGCTTAATTTCTAGAAGTAAAAGAGTAGAAAGAGTTGTGGGCACTTGGTCAAAACACCTGTAGTATTCTGTTGGCCTCTTGCTGTTATGCCTCATTACACATTCTGGCTGTTCTTCAGCTGAGGAAAAATTGAGAAAGTCTCTTCAAGCCCTGCTTCCTGTGGAAGGAGCTTGGAATAGCCTCTCCAGCATCTTGGTTTGTGTCTCTCATTGCATTAGTAATGTTGTTGTGTCCATACTGCTGACCATAGGCTTTTCGGAAAGCAGTATTGTTAAGCTGATATAATTCATAACAGTATCACCACTTCCTATAGGCTTCTGAAGAGCATTGCAAAACCATTTTGAGCCTCAACTTCAGGCTTTTTTTCCCCCCCTCTTTTTTATGAATCTTTTGCCAGCAGCAGAGGCACTAGAAATGTGTCCTGGCAGGCTCAGGAAAACATCCTTGAAACAAGTTACATTTGATTCATGTCTGAAGATAGTCTTCACAAACACGAGGGTGAGAAACATAGCTAAAAAAAGTTTAATCGTTTCTTAAACCATCACCTTCTACAGAATTTATTCTGTATTCGCTAGGGAAAGCCATCTGTACCCACACTGTCAGGGTGGTTGTTTTTTTTTTTTTTTCCCCAAGTCCTGGGCATATTGCGTTTATAAAAATAGTGTTCCCTGTAAGCCAGGCTTTGAGAGCCAAACACTGTGAACGTTCAGAGCTACTGTTTTATACTGAGATTTAATTAATGCTGGGATGAGGCAAAAGCAGTGCACGTTGAGACAGTCTTACAATAATGTTTTACTTTATGCACCAGCTACATTCATATCTTTTCTCTTCCCAAAGGCTTACCTGGTTTAGTAAGGGATATAAATAAACTGAAGAAGCCCTCCAGGGTTTAGTGTACAATTATAGGTAATTTTACTTGCCATCAAAATTTTCTGTTGTTTCAGAAGAGGTACTTTTACAAGCACAGTAGGTGAAAGTATGCAAAATCACAAGTGCCTGTTTGTTTGATTTGCAGCTAACAGTTAACGAAGCAGCTGCCCAGCTTTGTGTGAAAGATAACGCCTTGTTGACCAGGAGAGATGAGCTCTTCGCCCTGGCCCGGCAAATCTCTCGGGAGGTCACCTACAAGTACACCTACAGGACCACCAAGTAAGGCTTCATTAACTCAGAGGGTCTTTGCTTGTGGGTAACTAAGCAGGCTGATGGCATTTCTTCTGATGCACTAGAGGCAATTTCTTCTTGTCCTTCAGCCAGAAAAATGCTCTTCTGAGGAAAGGAGGAAAATGCTGTTTGATTCCTGAAGCTTTTAAACTGATAAGATTCAGCTGTCTTGAATTACCTTTTTATTTGCTCTCTGGTTTTCCAAGTATTTTGAGGATAGTGCATGTTGAGAGGTATCCGAGAGGCTGGTATTTCAAGCATTTGAGGCATTAGTGTGTTTTAAGGTTAATGTGAATTGGCAGAGTAGCCATAGATGCTGAATGCATCAATTTCCTTTTTTCCATATACAGATTTGGCTTGTTAGCCAAAAAGATAAGGTCACAAGGAGTGGCTTACAAACTTGCTTTAAAGGAACTGAGGCTGAGTCCTAATTTCAGTCGTTACTGTTGTTAAATGAACTGCTGTTATGAAATGGTGACAAAGGCTCAACAGCTTTTAAATACAATTAAAACCTTAGAATTAGTAAGTATGATTGAATGTCTTGATACTTTCTTTAGATTTTTAAGTGTTAATTCCCTTGCCTATAGTGTAATACCCTTTCAAAATACATTTTTCTACACTTCTAGAAAGTTTTCCTTTGCTCCCCTTTCTTCCATAGAGATTCATGTAAATATGCATCCATCCTGGATAAGCAATGCCAAGGGCATTTCTGTAATTCTCTGTGCTTTCCTTCCTCTTTGGAAGGAAGAATCCATGAATCTCTTGATGCTTCTGAAAACAGCACAGAATGCTTGTGTTCCTCTATACGTGAATGACTTTCACTGCCATGTCAAAGTGACTTGGAGGCTTTTTTTTTGTGCATCTCACTTATTCTTCCCTGATCTGTTTTTTTTCCTTGACTCCTTTTCATTGTTATTGGTGGTCGGGGTGAATGTGCTGTTTACTGATCGTGTATATGTCTTCTTTTCTAGATCTAAATGTGGAGAAAGGGATGAGCTGTCACCAAAGAGAATCAAGATAGAGGTACAGTAATGTGACTCCTATATTTTGACCTGTGCATGCTAAAATTCAGTTTTGTTTTGAAGGGATCTGTCTTAAGGAAATTTGTCAGAAAAACATTTGATAGACAGTTGATGGGTATGAGAGAGAGAGAGAGGGTGGGAGAACATCACCACTGTCTGTAAATGTAAGTGCTTGATGGAGAAACCTGTAGGAGCAGGGGTAAAGAGTAGGATTTGTTTAATGGTAAAGATACTCTCAGTGTTTTGCACTCAGAGTGAGTAGGAGGGGAGGAATGGGACTGACTGACTTCCTGTGGTGGAATAAGCTAAAGCACTGTAGGAAATGTCTTCCCATAAGGCCTCCTGCTTTTCAGTCAGCATGAGGTGGGGTTTGCCTAATTCACTGGAGTCAGCTGTTGATCATGTCCAAAATACAGAGTTCTGGATAAGGACTGATGGTAGAATATTAGCCATCTCTGACTATGCCATAAATTATGACACTGACCATATTGAAAAGTCAAAAACTAACTAAAAGCTATATATCTCAACACAAATGGTTGTGCCTGTAGATATTAATTTACAGGTTTTTGTAATGAGTTTTGTGTCAAATGCATGTATACATGGCTAATGTATACACTTGCACAAGATGTTGCTTAGGGAGATGCTGGGAATTTCTCGTTAAGAGTGCAGGAGCAGCATGTATGTAGTTTACCTTTTTCTTCAGTTACCACTGCTGGAAGGGAAATTTGAGACCTTTTAAAAAGTTACTTTTAACAAGAAAAAGTAAAAATAAAAAAAATGAGAGATGTATGTATGTATACCTATATACCTGATAAGAATAGCAGATCTTTCTTTTTAATTGTACTTTAGACAAATTACTATTTCACTGTTACGTGGGTATCTAAATTATCCTTAGCACTGTGGGTGTTTTTTATTGTGCTGTCTACTCCAAAAGGTGTGTTAGACTATGAGCTAGACCTGAGCTGGATTTGTATGTGACACAGATAGGTGATGTATTCTTTAACTGTAGAGGAAAATTGCAGCACATTCTGAAATGTGTTTCTCATATGTAATGCATTCTGTAATAAATGAAGCACTGTATGTAGGAAGGCTTTAATTTTTTTTCAGTACTGCAGTGCTTTTACCTGTACAAAGGCTTTCCCTGTGAGGCAAACCCTGGTGAGAGCAGTTAGTTTTGAAAAGGCAGTTATGAATAGATACAGAGGAATTCATCTTATTTGTTAAGTTCCATCAGCCCATATACTATTGTAGCTTTGAGTTTATGTAGTGCAAAATATACATGTGCAATGAGGATTGACTGGTAGCTTTGATAAGTCAGTAATGTCATTTCTGTGCGTCAGGATTTGCTTTTGACCTATGCTGCTTCTTTGATCCGCAAGAAAGAGCAGGGAAAAGCTGCATTAAATGATTTTTATCCAGCTTCACCATTATCAGCCTTGACCAACATGTTGCAGGATTATTGCTTGAGCCTCCTCTCTTTTGTTCAGCCCTAATTTGTAAGAGCTGGTGGGGAGCCACTCCTCTGCTTGAAGTAGTATTGCAATGACTTAGATTTCAGCATTAGGAAGTTTTTCCTTCATTCAGTTATAATTGATGATGAGCAAGCGTCTAAAATGACACACTGCAAGGGAGGTGCTGTTTTTTACAGGATCTTCATTGAAAGAAAGTGTAAAATTAAAATCCTGAAAAATACAGGCTGAAACTCGAGGTTTTCTGGAGAGCAGGAAATCTGGACAGCCTTAGGGGATGTGTATTCTCCTGTTTTCTGCATGGTGAAATCTTAAGAGTCTGGAAGGCCTGCTTCTTTTATACTGTTTTTAGTTCAATAATTCTGAGAAAGGATGTTTACTTGGGTTTTGTTTTATCTAAAATTACCGGTTATATTTTAAAATGCTTGTGAAAATTTCATGTCCTAATTTTACAAATGACTATTTCAGAAATAGGTCATTTTTCCAAAATAAGAAATTGAAAATTAAATTGAATTAAATATTTTCTACTCTGGTAGCCTAGCATTATTAATTTTGAAATGACCTGTATTGTTATCAGCAGAAATGTCTTTTTTCCTCACAACTTTGGGAGTCTTCTAAGGAGGAGTAAAGCATTACTTCAGTGCATTATAATTTTGAGGTATGCTGTAAATCGTGGGTTTTACTTCAATGAAATGCTAAAAAGATGCAGTATGACATAGTAGATCACTGCTGTTTTGGGTCCCTGGGGCTTGCATTTTGAAAAAAAAAAAAATGTAAAAAGTCCTTTTTTAGTAGTATGTTTAGGGATTTTTTTGGGGTTTGTTTTGGTTTTTTTTGGAAAGGTGAAAGTAAAATGGTAGCAAATGCAGATTTTTCCTTCTGTTCTGGGTAAGAATGCCTTACACTGTTTTTGAAGTTGTAATGCTTCATTGTGGATCTCTTCCCTCACTATCGTGAAAACACAGAGAAGACCTGAACATGGGGTATTTTTTTGTTGTTATAAGTAGCTCTTTTCTGGTTTTCTTTTTCCTTTTTTTTTTTTTTTTGAGAAGGGTTATTTTGCCTTTCTGTTTTAAGGCTGAACTCTGTATTTTGATTGACCATTCCTTTAACCATTAGTCATTAATGTCTCTGTGAAGCGTAGCCTAAAATACTAGGGCTTCAATTTGGAAAGACTTCACAGCCTGTTTGCATAGTGTAAAAGATTACTTAAAAAAAAGATGAGTTAATTTCCTGAAATATAATAACACTTAAAAAAGCCTCCAGAGAGGCTCTGAAGGTCATCCTTGAGCAGAGCCAGCAGAGCTGTGTGTGCAAGCTGCAGTATTGTCAATCTGCAGCCACATTGAAAATTTATCCTTTTCATGAATATGAAACTCGCACAAGCATTACAAAGAAACAATGTGCCATGAATTACATCAAATTACCTGTAAAAGCCTTTCTCTTCCCCTGCGAGCTCTCCCCCTCTTATTCGTTGAGTGGGTGGGTGAGCTGTGGGAGTGAAGTGTAAAGAGGAGAAGGGGAAAAAATTCCAGGCAAATGACAGACTAAAGGTGTGGAGGGAGTGAAAAAAGGAATGGAGTGAATTGGTATTTGGAAGCAGATTATAAAAAAGGGGTGATAGTTCTAAATATGCGCTGGACAAAGAGCAGGACAGGTGAATAGGGATGGAAATGGCACATCATCCTGCAGAGCAAGCATCTCTCCTGCTTAGGTGTTGTGAGGCGGGGGCACCCCTTATTTTGTCATCTTCTGTGACTCAGTGCCAGCACCACTGAAAGCAATGAGCTGTTGTGGCACCAGCTTAGGAAGCAAAACAAGTCACGGGTACATCAGGCAGAAGTTGTGGAGGGAGAGGCTGTTCATCACTATTGTAGTCGACCAGGTTCCCTTTCAGAGTCAGCATGAACAGCCAAGAGAGGAAAAAAGGAGAGTTTTAAAAAGTATTCTTGTTGTCTGTGGTGTAAAGAAATTATTTTGTATGTCAGCGTCTCCATTCATCTGAACAAGAGGGGTGGGAAGAGCTTTCAAAAACTGATTTCCCAAAGCTCAGTGGGAGTTGGGGGGGCACAGACAGGGAGACCTGAGCGGAGGCTGCAAGGAGACGTCTTCCCTTAGTGCCAGTATGGGTGGAGGAAGAGGAGAGAAAAGCCCCACCTCCACTATTTCTGAGAAGGCTGAAAAGAAAACCAAAGTGTGGGATTTGTGTTTTTCACAAAAACAGCAAAAGCAGTAGAAGCTACTGTTTTCATAGGAAAAATGTCATTAGAGGGAGCGAAAAAGCACATGTGGGACTGGGAACATCTGCTGCACAAAGCCACTTGGAAAACAACTGAGCAGCAGCATGGCAAAACAAAAATGCTGCAGTGCATGCAGCAGGGCTTCCAGGCAGCCATGGAGCAGAGCGGGTTGGTGCTTGGTCCAGCGTGCTCCTCATCCCACGGGCGTGGGGGACAGCCAGCGGTGGGAAGGGGCTCTGGGAAGGTGATCCAGGACGTGTCATCCTCTGGGAGTTATCTGACAGCAACAGGCAGCCAGACCCACTTTTGGGAAACAGCGTTGGGTTTTGGATAGGCAGGTGATAACAAATGTGCTATGAAGAACGGTGTTACCTGTTTTGTTGCAGAAATAAGATCCTGAGTGATAGGGTTTTGTGTGTTCAGCTTCTCCTCTTCCTACAGATAATCATTCTCCTCTCCCAGATTCAGGTCTTAACTATGACAGTGGTCAGTGCTCGTGGAAAAGTGCTGCAAATCCTTTGTTTCTGGCTTAGGCTAGAGGCTTTGTGGCAGTTTACCTGGTTATGAAGTTTTTGCATAGCTGTTGTGTTTATTTGTTCCGTGAGGGAGTATGTTGGGTGTTTAAAAGCAATATGCAGCGTTCAGACAGATTTTAGGGTTTTTTCCTGAGCATAAAGAATAGGTTTAATGGCATTACGTTGCACTGGGTTTCTGGCCATCTGCCTTGGGTCACACCACTGCTCTGCAGGTCAGTGGGCAGCCTGCCAATGGAGGGAACCTTGCAGTCCTTCCCCTGTGTTTTTTCTGAAAGATCACTTCTATTTCTCTTGGGCTGTAACCCTTTTGTCTATCAGTCATGAAAAATGTAATTATTGACATGCATGTGTCTTTAGAATCTACAAGGAAAAGATACCTAATTTGGTGTATTTCTGAAACCCAGGTCTGCAGAACCTCAGTGGCAGATGTCATTGTTCTCAGATTTGGGTCTGTTTTAAGATCTCTGGCTTCTGCTCACATTTTGACGGAGTTACCTATACTGTGCTTTTGTAAACATTTCTGGGTATTCCTCTAAGTGTACATGAGCTTTCCTTTTATAATACCAAGCTGGATAAACTCCTCATCTTGAACCTTTGCTTCAATGATTTATTTATTTTAATGGAGTCTGGCAGGCTTTCACAGGAACTTTATTTGCTTTATTGATACATATGCAAGCTGCAGAAGAAATTTGCGTGTCATGAGAATTTCAGATTGGAAGAATTATTGAATCATGGTTTCCCGTAGTCTTGTAAATTTTCCACTGTACTTCTGAAATGGTGATATTTAATTTTGTGATACTAGTGTAGGTTCTGTGTGAAAAATGTTGAATTTTCAGGAGGCTTTTCTCAGATTCACAAGGTTAGTCTATGTCCTCGACTACATATAAACTTGATTTCTAGGGAGTGACAGAAACCGTAGGCCTAAATCAGCCTGTGAAGGCTGAATGTAGTGGCTGAATGTTACTGACACTAGTTTAGTGTCAGTCACAAGGGTAGTCCGGATTCACCTGAGACTGAGAGAGATGAGATTGTCTACACCATGTTAGGTATATAGCAGTTGCTGTGGAGGGGCTGTGTGTGTTTTGTGCACAAGCTTGAGTGAAGTGGATAGCACAACCATGTAAATTGCAGTCCAGAATTTTCACAGAAGTTCAGGAATGTGTTTTTTAGGGTTTTTTTTTTTCTTCTCAGTGTACAGAGAGAGTGAAGAAAAAATAGTAATATGTCCCTCTTGGTTTGGTTTCTTTTTATGCTCAATAGGACGGTTATCCTGATTTCCAGGACACAGTCCAGACGCTCTATCAGCAAGACAAAATGCCACTTGCTTTGGCTAAAGGAAAGAGTGAAGACCCAACAGCTCTTAATTCTCAGGTAAACCAACTACACTACACTGTGAATAAGACAGGCTGTGTCTTTGTACACTGGTTTTGATGTGTTGTTGTTTTGATGACTAAATTAATTCCCATCATTTTTAAAAGGCTACCTAGCTTAGCTGTGATTGCATCACTCTTAATTTGGGTTTACCTCTCCAAACTGTTCTGACACAGTACTACAGCTTTGCCCTTGTTAGTTCCAAGGAGGTAAGATGCAGCATGGTATGCTTGAAAAATCTGTGGTTGCCTGTTGGGAGCAAGTAGGGTAGTATTGGTACAGTATGTGCTGTGTTACTTGCGTTATCCGCTATAAATGGAAAGCTCAAGTTACTGAGTCGAGAGGAATAGAGTAGGCGATCTTGGAGTCCTCAGTTCTGACATGTCTTACAAGAAGAAAGGCCAATATGTTTAGGAAATAAGTGAACCTCTGGATTTGAGAGGATAAATTGGCTTCCTAAACAACACCTAGCCCAGTGGAAGTGCAGTGATCCTGAGCAGACGGAAAGCTCTGTATAAATGAAGACAGGTTGCCAATTCTTTCTTTGTCTTCCTGTAGTGTATCCCAGCTTTGAGGCAAAATACCCATCTCCTACTGCCAGTTCTTCCCGAGGAGCGATTTCATGCTAAGTTGCAACAAATTTATTTTGTGTAGCTGATTTGGGGAAATGTAATCACCAAATTTGCATGTAAGATTACATTTAGGAGTTACCCTCCTGTTTTCTGAGAATGGATGTGTTACCCTATCATTTACCACCTTCTATTGCAAAGTAGTGCTCGGTCATACAAATCTGTGATACATCAAATGCAATTATGCCATATGTTCTGATGCCACAGAATAATTATGTGAGCTTATTTTCATTTTGTATATGCTTTAAAGTTTTTGTTGGTCACTGCCACATAACAATGGACTACAGATTTAATTAAAGCTTAAACATATCTGCGACTCTTTGGGTTTTTCTGTGGTGATCAGAAGCATCACTGAAATTTAAAATTCTACTTTTATCGCAAGTAAACAACAAATACAGCCTGAATGAGAAATGTTTTATTCTTTTTAAAAATTACTGTACAGTTCAAAAGCTGGTAACAGAAATGACAGAATAGCAAAGTTAAAGCACACTTGAAAGTAAATGGTTTGAAAACAGTTTCTTCTTTTACTTTCCTCCCAAGACCAAGCTTGAGCTATCAGTGATCTTCTGCAGACCCTGATGAGCTCTGAGCCCCAGAGTATGTTAATACTGGCCATGTCATTGCTCTGCTGTCAGGGTCACCAGTGTGCTGGAGAAGCCCAGGTTTTGCTGCTCTCTTAGGCTGTCATTGTACGTATAAATTATTGAACTACGCTGAGCAAGCAGCCTTTTGTGGGAAGTCAGGGCTTTCAGCATCTCCCAAGAAAAGTGAAATGCTCTGCAATGAATAGAGCTCTGTAGTAGTTGAAACAATTATGGCAATACCTGAAAGAGAAATTAATTTTTCCTATCAGTTGTACATGGTAAGTTTGTACACTTTCTGTTTTTACGTTCATTGTGGCTCTTCTAAATCAACTTTCTTGACTTGTGACTTTCTTCTTATTTTTGCAAGATGCTTATTTACATTCTCTCAAGAAAAAGATTATAGTGAAAGTTAGAATTCTCTTGGCATTAAAGTCAATGACAAACATTCAGACGCCATTTCCTCCCACGTTGTACTGGATTGTTTAGCTCCACTCTCTAGAGGTGTATAGGTCTTATTCTTCTTCTAGACAGACATTTCACACCTTTATCCCCCACAAACATACTGTCATCCTACACTTTCAGAATGGCAGATTTTTAAGCTTGTGTAGTGCTGTTTCCTAAAATAAAGATTCCAAGATGTCTGGTGAAATCTTGGCATAAGTTTTTAGCAGATGTTGCCATTGCTCTTGGAATACTTTTTGGAATACTTTGTGAAGGCATATATTTGAACAGAGCTAACTGGATAATTAAGACGTTCTTTTTTGCTTTTCTTGAGATTCTCTTCACGTAACCTGCAGTCCTAAAGTGCAGGAAGAAATTTTGTGTATTTTTGAAGAACAGAATTTAATGTTGCATTTCTATGTAGATGAACTACAACAGCTTGCATTTTAAGTATTCTTGAGTGACTCATATGTACATTATGAAAATCTCTATGGGTGCAAAAATATTTTGTTTGCTTCATAGTTTTGAAGAAACCGTAAAACACACATCTGTACATATGAGTCAACAAAAACCAATATCTAGGCTGTTAGTCTTTTCATCTGATACTGTTTTTCCCCCTGTGTTTTGACTTGCTCTATGTATGTATATAGAGAGAAATCTTTTTTTGTTTTAATTGCAGTCGGAAAAGGTGATGGCAAAACAGATGGAGTTTCTTTGCAACCAGGCAGCGTTAGAGAGACGTCTTTCCACAGGGTGTTACAGGCAGAACTCGGAAGAGCACAGCCCCAATGGCATGTCATTAGATAATGCTGATGGACAAGGTATGGTAGCTCCCAGGCACGGCGTTGCTGCCAGCAAAGCCATTTGATGTTATGCAACCTCTGTCAGTGGTGGTGTTTATCTTGTACAGAACCCTGAGCACTGAATGGACAAGACAAGATCTCTCTCTGCCCTGAAGTGCTTACAGTCTAAATGATGCAATCAGATGTACACTCAGGTTCTGTTGTGTTACTGTTGTGTATCTGGCAAACTGCTTTCCCCAGGGATAATGTGGGGAGGGAAGCAGGTTGGGTGCACTACTGTCATTGAGAGCAGTACTTTGCTCTAGCTTTATCTTCAGTTTTGAAAATAAAGCAGAGTGTTGCATTTCATTTGTGTTCTTGTTTTGTGGAAATTGAAAATAAAGCAGGTAATATAGTTGGTACCCCTTTTTGTTTACCTGTTCATGGAGTCTAGGAACAAAACCTGAGGAGCTGGCTATGTAAATTACTTAGCACTAAGCAGATTCTAATGATGTTCTTAGTAGCTTGTTATTCTTCAAAAAGCTTACAGTTCTGTGGTTCTGTTTGGTTTACCAACTGGCTATTCCTTGTCTTGAATTAATTTTAGGCGTGTTTGTTTTGTTTGAGCATTTCTGTTTGGATCACTTTTTTTACTGTTGTGAAATGAGACAAAATGTTACAAACAAAAGAAATACAACCAGAAGTTCTGGTGTCTGGTTTTTAAGTGCTAGTGTTTTTGAGGGGGTTGAAATAAAGTAGTAGAGGGACAACTAAGGGAATGAATACAAGTTAGTGTTAAAAAACAGATTTTCATTTGTGTGTATTGTTCAAGCAATGAGGTACAGAAGTAATCATGAAGCATAGGTGTATGGATTCAGCTTTCCTTGGCTGAGCCAGCTTCTTTATGCCATTTACCCATTGTGCAGGGGAACTGGAAATTTTTAGGATCTCAGAGGGATTGTGCAGTGGGAGACGAAAATTTTTGTATCTCAGGAGGATTTTTGAGCAAAAGAAAGGGTTTTTTTAAAGAGGATTACTTTTTTTTTTTTTGAATCTGGCTGAGTGTCCCTTTCGAGCAGTGCTTTGGAGTAGTCTGCAAAGCAGTATATTTACATAAGCCTTGTTTTGCTAGAAAACTTCACTGAGCAGCTGGAATTTAGGATGCACTTTTGCTGATAGAATTAATGTGTTTAAGTCTCTACGTGTTTTTTAACACTGCTTTTCTTTTAATGCATCACTGTTTCACTGTGAACAACTTGCAGGTGAAAGACCACTGAACCTCCGAATGTCCAACCTGCCAAGCAGACAGATGCAGCACATTTCACTCGATGGAGAGCAGCACATTGGGAAATCTCTGTGCAGTGATTTGATCCGGCTTTACCCCAGTGGTGAGGCAAAGTCCCAGTCCTCGGGTTAGTGCTGCCCCTGAGAAATTACCCACCATTTCTTACTTTTCTGTGATGTCTCTGAGTGAAGCAGCCAGGAAGGCAGCCTGGCATGCATTGTGTGTAACCATGCCATCAAGGCTTTGGAGAAAACGCCAAGAGGAGTGTTACTTGTTAATCTAGAGTCAGATTGAGTATTACTTGGGAAAAGTTTAGGGGATGCAGTAACTGGAATCAGATAAGCAAGTTCTGGCACGCGTCTGTCCTCAGAGAGTGGTATTGACCCAAACTACTGCTTTTAAATACTTAAACTGCATCACAGCGACAGCAGCATGATTATGACATGGCTTCATTCTGTATGAAAGAATCAGGCTTTTTATAAAAAAGACCTCTTTATTCTGGTTTGTAAGGACCTAGCACTCCTTCTCTGCTGTGAACTGCGTATCATGCAGTCTTTTCCACCTGGGTTTCTCATTCGCTGACCTCTGCTCACTGCCAATCTTGTCATTTACCTCTGGCATTGGGAGAAACCCACTCTTAAGTTTGATAGAAGAGAGCAAGAAACCTTTGTGAAATCTCTGTGAGTGGTTTCAGTTTAATACTCAATGCACTGAGATAAAGCCAAGAGTTCTTGAGACTCTTGCAACTTTAGGAGTAATAATAAAATCCCACCCGAATTTGAAAGATGCAGTGGGAAAGAGGTTATTTGAAAGACAAGATGCAAAAGTAGTTGTTTTGAAGACTGGGCAGAATCCTGTGTTCTTCGCTTTGGGATACTGCAATCTTGTCTCACCTCTTTTGCAGATTGTCCCAATTCCAGTGATAATTCACTTAGTGAAATCTCTAGTAGGGGATTTTTACCTGTTCCCTCTCAAAATGCAAGTGCAGAGTGCATCTCCATTAGCCCCTGCTCCCAGAGAGGGTAGAAGTAAATCTGTGATGCTTCCTCTGTCATCGCTCCAGTGTAACTGAGGTGATTCTAACCCAGCTGGGTTAAAGCCAAGGAGGAGGCAGAATTTATTGCTTCAACTGTTGATATTCATATGGTTCTTGGACCTTTTTGTTGATTTAAGAAAAAAATATATTTGTTTCCAAGTAGTGTTTTAACTTCTTTCTTTCTTTCTTTTCTCAATGCAGAAGGCCTTGGTATTTTAAAGGATTTTCCTCATTCAGCTTTTAACAACATCGAAAGGAAGGTCATAAAAACAGAACCCGAAGACACAAGATAGTCATTCTGCTCTGGAAAACAGTGTCATAGTAAAGAATGAAACTTCGCAAGAGATTAAAAAAACCAGCCTTAATAACCAGTGTTGCCTCATTCAAATAAGAGATTTCAATAGCCAAAGCCTAAGAACTGGTACAGTAATCCGTGGAACAGGAAAGCAAGAGACACTGCAACTAAAACAGTAATACAGGTGGATAAACATTCCTGTAAAAGTGGTTTTATAACGTGGGAAGATTCACAAATTAATATTGTGGGTCTTCATTATTTAAGAATGTATTATGTATTTGTATAACTTATCAAAGTAAATCTAGATGTCGGGACGTGTATTGAGTCCAGTAGATGTGGCTACAGTTCATTTTACTTGAAATTTCAATGTCTACTTTCAGTGTACCTAGCGTAGATATGGTTGTTAAACATTTGAATTAAAAAATCATCGGAGAATTAGGAATGCAAACCTCGTGACACAATTAACAGCAAGTTTGCAACAATATTTGTAGAAAAAGGAAAATGCATACAATATTTTCATGGTTTAAAATGTTATGTGGATATAGCATTTGATAGACCTAGACCCTGATTCTGTATTATAGCAGATGTACTTGACACTTAACTATCGCTACATCACTTCCAATGGTTTCAGCAGCCTTTGTGTAACACACTTATAGCATAATACCTACATACAGGTCAGGAGTGTGGGAAATGCTACTTAGAGTATGGAAGAGTCCATATGATTGGCTCCCATTTCCTTGGGAAAAACTAGGGTTTGATGTACCATACAATTACTAAATTTCATTTGGTAGGAAACTCAAGAGACCCAAGTAGTATGGACAGGGCTGCAAGAATTGTCATTCAGACCATTATAACTTCTCGGACTTCTCTGTGGATCTTAAAAAAAAAAAAAAAAAGGCATCCCAAGTGTGGCAAAGATGAGATATGGTGCAGGATTTATGCATCAGTGTAAAAGGTTGCACTTGATATCCAGAAACCATAAGATTTTTTGGAGGAGAAAGACAAGGAGTTATGACTTCAGCACGTAACTCCTTATTAAGTGCTGTCCAGCCCAGATGATTCTATTAATATACTGTATGCTGCATACAGTATGCCAATCCGTTTCTTTATGTATGTGATTAATTAACATCTGTATTCTTTATTTATTTGACAGTTTTTATTTTTTGTACATGTTCACTTTTGAAGATGTCATTTTATCTAAGGAAGAGTAGTTGGCATATAACTTTGGAATTTACCACGGTGTGTTTGTGTGCATCCATCTTTCCTCTGTGCTGCTCTGCAGTCAGAACAGTTATATGCCTCCGTTTCCAAAAACAGTTTTTGCTTACGACGTGTTCTGGAGGGGAAAGGGAGAGCTGAAGAAAGTGAGTTACCATGCCAGTGGGTAAACTTCCCTGTTCAGGTGTGCACTTCATGTCTGCAGTTTGCTCTGTGTCATAGGTGTGTATTAACGAATCAGTCAGTCTCTGTTGTACTGAAACGCTCAGCAAAATGTGAGCTGAAATGTCTACACTGCAGTCTCTTATCACTGTAAACGTATCTAATTATTTTATCACTTGATTTGTGGAACAAAGCTTTATAGTAGAAACACCAGTAAAACAACTTTTTATACTATTAAAATGTTTGGTTTTTTTAAAAAAAAATGTTTCTTGAACTGTATGGTACTGTTTCACTTACTGAAGTATCTTACTTTAAGCAATGGAGTTCGCAGCTTTGCTGTTGAGGCATAAGAGATTGAATGTGTAGTTATATTTCCTCTTTCCTGTTGTGTGAGTTAGTAGCACGGATGTTTCTTCAGTTTGTTACATTAACCAGTGCCCTGGTTAGTACCTGAGTAGCTTTCATGAGACGTGTATGGAACTTGTTAAAAAGGACAGCTTAAGGTTTGAACTGTACAGCTTGAGCAATAGGAGGTACCAAGCAGCAAACCTTTAGAGATGCAGGAAACATTTGGTTTTCTCCAAAATCTGACACCATCAAAAGTTGTCTGTGGGTCACAGAAGAAGCTCTTAAGCTTGCTGGTCTCTTCAGTTAAAGTGAGAGGAAGGAGAAAGAACTTGCTAAGCAGCAGGCTGTTTCGGTTGAGTCCAGAATTTATTTTGTAAACACTAATGTATTAAATTTGCTATAAATTAAAGTATATAACAGTTATATTTTTGAGTTGTAAATACAGTACTTTGTGTCACGACCAGTTGGTTATCTCCAGAATGATATTTCAGTTTATAGTCCAACAGGCCATTTCAGTCTCAATAAGCTGGAAGCAATTTTTTTTACTGGTTTGCAGCTGTATGATTTTTTTTTTTTTTTTTTTAATCCTGGGGGGGNTTTTTTTTTTTTTTTTCCTTTTTTTTTTTTTTTTTTTTTTTTAATCCTGGGGTGGGGGAGGCGGGAGGTACATTCCGAGATTGCACATACGCTTGGTAATAGCAAATACTCAAGCATTGGTCTTTCCATGACAAAGGTCTTGGTGGACTGCAACCTGGCCAGCCTCTGGAGTCGCAGGTAAAGGCTTGCCCTCGTCTGCTCGGGAAGGGTTGCTAGATCCAGGGTACTCTGGATCAAAGGCCAGCCCTGCAAATGATGCCTGTTTTATTCACATGTTTATATTGTTGCTTACAAAATAAAATTCACCGTGAGAACTCTTTAGTTTCCCCAGGGTTTGTCCTTTTTTTTTTTAATTGTGTTTTCTAAAAGGAGATGTTAATTTTGGGGGGGGAGAGGGGAGGAGGGAGTACCTCAAACTGCAGCTCTCAGTGGAGGAAGCCTTTTCCTGCTCCTGTGGTTGAATCCTCATTTAGGGGTGGCCTCATTGTGTGCACGGGCCTGCAGGGCGCAGTGAGCCCAGGCAGGAGGGAGGAACTAAAACCCAGGATGGGTCTGCAGCACTGAGGTACTGAATTCCCTTCCCACCTCCTGCGCTCCTGCCTCTGCGTGTGCTCATTTTTACACAGGGTTGCAAACAGCACAGAGCTGCCCGGATGGGGTGTCAGGCATTAGTAAGTGCTCTTTGGGAATTGAGGAGACACAGCATTGCTGCCCTCAGCAGCTGCCGTGGTGAGCCACCCTGTTCCAACTTGCTTTCTGAGCAGCGGCCCACATCTCTGCTGAGAGGTTGTTAGGGGGCAGAAACTGGATGGGAGATGGGGTATAAAAAGGGAGAAGCAGACAAGGGAGCAAAAACATCAAAGAGAAGTCAGGGGGGCAGGGGGTAGGAGCCCTCCATAAACCTTCAAAACATCCAGATTGCTGAGGTGGCGTGGAAGTCAGGAGTGGTTTGAAGCAGAGACAGGGGCAGAGTAGATGTGATCCCGCTGCCTTTTCCCAGCCTGGAGGAGAGTAAACATGGGAAATCTGAACCTGTGGCTGTGTTTGCTGGCTTTTGCCTTGCGCTTGAGTGCAATCCTGCCCTGTTCTGGGAGAGGAAAGAGGAGAAGGGAGCAGCTACGCACTGGTGTTGAAGGTGCAAGGATGGGGGAGAACAGCTAGGTTATCTGTCGGGCTGCACACAAGTATAACTGGAAAACCTTTAGATGTCTGTTTTTTCTCACTTGACGTGGGCTGAGCAGTGGCTGCCCGAAGTTCAGTAAGAACACAGTGGTGCTGCTGGAACCCACAGGTTTGCATTAGGCCTGCCCGAGTCAGTGTCTCATCGAGCTGTGAGATCCTTGGTTGGAAAGCACTGTTGGATGGAACAACTTACACAAGGGTCATTAATGTTCATTTGAAACTTCAGGAGGTTTCTCATACAGCCAAAATTTAACTTTTTATTGCTGGCTACCTGCCTAAAGCTCCTGTGTCTTTTTCTAAATAAGCAGTTGATATGAAGGTCAGCCAGGAGGGCCTTCGTCTGTGGCTGAGCCGCTACTCATGGCAATGGCTTTGCCCATGATAACAGCTGCAGAACTCATTTCCTCCCCATTTTCCTTTCAAAATACAGAGAACTCATACACAACACCAGTGTCAGACCTGATGGAAGCATGTCAGCAGCCCCTAGTTAAAGCACAAAGGCTTGGTACTGTGGCAATTGGGATTTGGTAACTCTTTGTCTTGGATCTGGGCTCACAAGGCTGTGAGGAGAGCACAGCATGCTCAGCACAGCCTGCTCTGCTCCTTCCCTTGAGTGTGGAGCCATTTTCCAGGTGAACAAGCAGCATCATTCCAGGCACCTTTGTGCTGGCATCAGGCAGGCTGGGCTGTGTTTTTGGCATGCCAGCTGGCAGAAGGAGGGGTGTCTGCCCCTCCAGACATGCCCCCAAACAGGGCTAGCAGGGCTCACACCGTTCCCAGCCTTGAGCCAGGGTGCAACTGGGTCGCACTGTGGAACTTGCTGGCTGTCTCCTTAAGCAGGAAAATGAGGAGAAATGCCATGAGGCTCTTTTGTGCTGTACAGAAGGGTTGAAAAGATGTTGTGCTGCAGTGATTCAGTGGGGAAAGGATAAATCCCTCACATACACCTACGCACCACCACGAGAAAGAACTCCGTGGGCAGAGAAGGAGCAGAACATGAAATATGAATTTCCTCGAGCTGCTCAGGAGGGATGGCTTTCCAGAGCCCTTCCCCCGGTGGCTCTCCGCTCCCCCTGCCTGGCTGTGCCGGGATGAAGGCCGGCCCCCTCAGGGAAGGCCCCAGGTGGGGCTGCTTGCCCTGCCCATCACCTGCACCTGCAGCCCTGGGCAAGGGCGAGGCCCCTCCACAGGTGGTTTTGGCCTGTGCTTCTCACCCAAGAATGGGGCTCCAGCTGGCTGGTCGTGCCTGGGTTAGCTGGCAGTGCTGGCAGGCAGCAGCTTCAGGGCTGAGGGGGATGGTGGAGGTGGTTCCCACTGTGGGAAAGTTTGGGAAGCCCTAACGTAGGCTACTGCCAAATCTTTGGGTCATCAGATGGTGCTCTAGACACCTGCTCACTCCAAAACCACCACACAGCCTGATTCCTGATGCTCCTGCCTCCCTGTTCTTTGGGTAAGTGCACAACAAATACTGCTTTTGACCATTTAAAAAAATATTTGGAGGTCTTCAAATAATATTTGTTCCGGGTGCACACTGTCTGTGACAGGTGCTGGTGAGGCAGGGGCCGTGTGGAGCCTGGGGCACATACAGAGTCTCTGGAGGAGCCATGACAGCAAAGGTAATCACTGCTGGTTTGGGCAGATTTAATTTACATTGCAAGAGGTTTTATTCAATTCTGTTTGCTTTCTTAAATATTTTATATTACTTCTCAGTAAATTTGAATTCCTCCTATGTCTATGGAGCGTATGGGGATGCAGTTAATTTCTTATTACCTTGGGGATTTCAGACAGCTTCATTCTCAAAGCTATTTAGAAAATTATTTAATCACCTTGGAAAATCCTATGTAGCCAAAAAAATCTTGTGTTTACTTATTACTCAGTTGTAAATTTGTGGTACAAAACATAGCAGTACTGGGTTGTAACACTGCACATAAGCCTCCATTGAAATCCAGTGCCAAAATAAAAAAAACCACCCTAAAAAACACATTAACTCTCTGCATGCAGTGACACGAATACAGATGAGTTTTTGCATCACAAGGTTGGGCAGGAATTTCCGAGGTTTCTGCGGAGCCGAGTAACCCCGCAGATGCAGGGTAGCTCGTTGTGACACACTGAATTAGGATGTGATCATATTTACGCATTTTGAAACCTCGTAATGACTCATCCCCATGCCGTTAGAAGTTTGCTCTTCGTAAATGTGTGTTTGGCTGCTGTGAAGGGGCCATGTGAACGCCCACGGGACCTGGGGAAGGCAGCCCTTCCTCCCGCCGCCTCCGGCGGGCATGGAATGGAGGCAGGGATGCTGCTTGGCAGTGAGTGCCTGCCTGTGACCTCTATTCTCCTCCCACTGGTCCCCAAAATGGGATTTGCACGGACACCGAGCCTCCAGAGGGGCCCTTAGGTTCAGCATTGCCATACAAAGAAGTGTGAGCTGGTCCCACCCTTAGTACAGAAATATTGGGGGAAACATTCTTGTGTTTCGCAGGAACCTCTTGAAGTCACCCCTCTCGGTGCTTGGCACCACAGTTCACTGGACTTGACACATGTATAAGAACCCCCTTATTTTTAAGGGGCAAAATCCAGCTTTTCCCCCACACATTGGGTGTCTGGTGAACCCCCTGCTGAGCCTGGCAGGGGGCACAGCCCCAGCCTGGGGGTGACGTGGGCTCCCACTGGTTTTGGTGGAGCGGTGTCAGCCTGACGCCCACGCGGCAGCCTCGGGATCCGCCTTGCGCTCATTCAGGAGCTGCAGCTTCTCCGCCACGCACAGACTGAGCTCAGAGCATCCCTCTCGTATCTCCCCTCCCTGGCTCGCTTCCAGCCTCTCCGCGTGCGCCCGGTTATTACTGTAGCATCCAGCATGTTTTACTTCATATTCATCTCTCTTGCACATACCGGCCCACTCACGTATTAGATCCGAGTCCTTTTTTTTTTCCCTTCCTTTTTTTTTCGGCTTGTTGCTCGACAGAGCGGTGAGGCACGACACGCCGCGTGTTGTGACACATCCTGACAGGTCTCGGCGGCACGGCGTGCTAGGCTTGGAGCAGCCGTCTCCGCTGTGTCCCGTCTTCCCGCTGGCCGGACCCACTGGTTCCCAGTAGCAGCCGCCTCCGGGGAAGCGGAGGAGAGTGTTGGATGCTATGGGTGGTGGTGGCACCAAAGGTGTCATGGCTTTTAACGTACCTCTTGCAAAAGCAGGGGAAAGGCAAGAAAAAGCGCAGCCACTCGACGTTCCCAAAGCGTTGCTTGCACTCTTTTTGGATAATGTTTTGGCCTTTCGTTCTCACAGGTGGTGGTGGCCGTGGTAGCTGAAGGGGACTCCATAGGGCTGGCTGGGGCCGTGCTGGGTTCCCTGCAGTATTGGTAGCACTGGCAGGTGAAGTGCCAGAAATAGTGTGAATACAGAGTTTTCAAATTATTTTGGTGTGTTAGGCATGTGGCCAGTTTTGAAGGGCCTGTCACTGTGCTCCTCAGAAGAATAAGAAAAGCTTTTGAAGCTTGATAGGAACAAAGAATTGCAGATGAGAAGGAGAATGGAGCATATCTTGCCGAGGAGCCGCTGTGAGTGGCTGGGGAAGGCAGCACCGGTGCATGGCTGCAGTGGGAGTGGCGGGGGTGTTTTCTGAAGTATTGTTTTTTGATTTGCTGATTTTCCTCCTCTGAAGTGACCTACTCAAAAGGCTAAAACTAATTCTGCTGGCTGGTGGAGTCTGGGTTTTATTTAAATCTGTGGAGGAAAAAAGTCGGAATGATATTCAAAGTGGCCATTTTAAAGTATTCATCCACTGCAGGAGATCCCTGATGTAGCTGTGTATGTTTTAATTATGAGATAGAGGAGCATTCATGTCAGTGCTTGAAACCAAGTTTACATCTCAACCTCACACAAACACCTTTCTCTTAGTGGCCAAAGCAATCCACTGGGTGTTGGTGGAGTGGGGTCCCATCTCGCTGCCCAAAGGCAGTTGGTTTCTTCCCTCAAATAGAGATGAGCTGGCCTGGAGAGCAGCAGACGCTCTGCAAATTGCTTTGTTGGCTCCCCACTCATGGCAGCTGTTTCATTTCACCCTTTTCTGTGCCCAGCAGTGGCCAGACAGTGCTGGGTCTCAGGCTGGACACTTGCTGAGGGGGATTTGTTTATTTTCTATCCACTGCCATGCCTTTGGAGGCAATGAAGAGTATTGATGTGAACTCCACAGCCAAGACAGAGCTGGTGAAGCAGGTGGCAAGCCAGCATTGGGTGCAGAGAGGGAAAAAACCTGCAAACCAAACTGAAAGGCTTTTAATTAAAACAAACGATTAGATCAACCAGGTATTACAACAGGTGGTTGAATCCTGCGGCTGAACAGTTCAGGCTTTGTTCTCCAACTCTGATGCATGACGAGAAACTTTCTACAGGGCAAACAGGGAATCCTGAATGCGTGGCATTAAATGTTTATTACAAGTAACACAGCAAAACTGGCACCTGCATTTCACAGGGAGAGAGCAGAGACATGTAAATGCACAGCTCACATCAACGGGGCCTCTCCAACAGTGTCAAAAGTTTGCTTTCCCATGGGATGGCAAGAGGCTGATTTGGTTTGCTCCTTGCTATGGCTGTGCTGGAGTTTCTGGCAGTCCTGTGCACCCAGGAGGTGTGTGCTGCTGGCAGGGGACACTGAGGCACCCACAGTGTCTGGTTTCCTTGTGTCCTGCCCCTGGCTGGCAGTGAGGCTGGCACGGCCATCACTCCCCCTGCTCTACACCCTCTTTGTTAAATTAATGGGACGTGTTTTGATCCTCACGGGCTGTGGTGTTTGCAAAGCACTTTGATGAGTGCATTGTTAGGGGTTTTGGGCAGTTCTGCAGCCACGCTGGGGAAGGGGCTGGATGTGTCCCCTGCTGCTGACCCTGCTCCCAACCCCATGAGGGGCAACTGAAGTGCCTACCAGAGGTGCCTTGTTTCATGTGGATGAGCTACATCTTGACTTTCAGAACTGCTGCTCCATATTTCAGTCTCCTGATCTCGGACACCTAAACCTCAGGACACGCACCTGATGGAATGGGTCCAGAGGAGAGCCACAAATGTGGCCAAAAGGCTGAACCACCTCTCCAATCAGGATGGGCTGAGTTAGTTCAGCCTGGAAAAGAGGAGGCTTTGGGGAGCCTTACAGCAGCCTTTCAATGGGGGCCTACAAGAGAGCTAAAGAGGGACTGTTGGCAAGGGCATGTAGTGACAGAACAAGGAGTAATGGCTTCAGACTGACAAGAGGGCAGGTTTAGATTAGTTATTAGGAAGGAATTCTTCACTAAGAGGGTGGTGAGGCCCTGGCACAGGCTGCCCAGAGAAGCTGTGGGTGTCTCATCCCTGGAGGTGTTCAAGGCTGTGCTGGAAGGGGCCCTGCAGGGGATGAGGGCAGTGCAATGGGGATGTGTCCTCACTGCAGCTGAGCATCACACTGAAGGCATTCCTGACACTACTTGTGAGTCATCCCCATGGTGCCTCAGCATCAAGACTTGGGGAAACAGGTGAATGTTCTGCCTGCTCTCACAAACACAAATGATATCAGGAAAATGAATCCCTATTCAGAATTGTTAGAATGTTCCTTTTAATTAAGGCTGGAGGGAAAAAGAAAGAACAGAAATCAGAGACCCACCACTGAACTGTTTGGTTGCTCTGCTCTACAGTCTGTATTCAACAGAATATGGGGGAATGACTCTCTTTCTGAAAGACAATCCTTAATCACAAAAAAAGTCCAACCTAAAACCCTCATTAAAATGTTCCAAAGGGAGGAATTGGATTACCTATGGCTGCTCACTGGGAGAAAAAGCCCCAAGCTATCATCTGATGCTTTTAAAACATCAGCTGAGACACCATTTTAGGAGGCAGGTGAGTATGGCAGGTCCCAGAGCGGTGACGCAGCTCTCCCACAGAGTGGGTACTGGCAGGCACAGACCCAGCTCAGAGTGCCACTGCCAGCTCAGGAACCCTGGGAAGCGGTGCTGTTCCGTGCCCCGGCACTGCCTGCTATTTTTTGTAGAATGAGGAAAACGCTCTTGCCTGACCCGGGGGCTCCTTCCCCCTGGGAGAGCACAGATGGTCTCCTGGTGAAGGTGTGGGCCTGGAAATTGGGAGCTCTGGATGCCTTTCCCGGCTACATCAGAAACTTGCTATGTGGCACCACCTACTTCTGCGCCCACGTTTCCTCCTACTCCTTCTCTCTCGCTCGCCGCTTTTTTCAGACCTTTCACCTCGCTGCTTGAATGTGTTTTTCCTTTTGCAGAGTGCTTTTCTCAGACTCCAAAGCCTCCTGGCGCGCTGTCGCCAGTACCTGGACCAGACACCCACTCTTGCCCAGGCTTCTTCTGCCTCTTCACCCTTCCCATCAATCTCTCCCTTCCCCTTGTAGTGCTGCTGCTGTTTGATGTCTCCTCCTGACGCTGCTCATGTCCAGAATTCTCCTTGCTCTTCTCTGGGAGCGTCACTCCTGGTTTTCCGCAGGCAGAGTGCTCGGAGGCAGAGCCGAGGTGGGTGCTGAGGGCAGAGCCAGCAGCAGGCAGGCTGCAGCCCCTGCTCGGGCAAGCCTGCTGGCAGGAGTGCTGGGAATCCAATGGATGTGACTCACAGCCGAGCAGCCTGACTCAGCCTGCGGGTTTTCTGCTCTGGACTGAACGGAACCCTCAGAGCTGGGTCCGTCTCATTCTCTTGACTGCGTCTGTCCCCAGGCTCTGGGTTTTGCTGTAATTTGTTGCTTCAAGGTGATGTTCCCCATTTTTGGCTGGAACCGTGTGCTTCGTGGAGAAGGCACTGCCTAGCTAATAGGCCTGGGACACAGGTTTTTATTCCTCAAAGATGATCTGTGTGACATGACACTGTGCATCCCCTTCCCAAGGGCTCCTTGCAAGGGCTTTGCTTTCTGTGCTCCATCCAGGCTGTGGCTGTCAATGTCAATTGATATTGAGTGACTAATCACATCGTGCAGGTTATTTATTGTGCCTCAAAAGGATGAGATGCCCACTCCTAAGTCAAAACATCCTCAGGATTTCTAAAGCCAGATCTTCTCCCGGATGCCTGGCATGTGTTGCTGCTGCTGGTAACCCGAGGGCCAGAGCAAGGTGGTGAGCCATGGTTAGCAGTGCCCAGATGTCAGTGGTGTCAAACCCTTCAGCAGCATCCTCCGCAGCTGCTGTTGCGGCTCGCTGCCCAGAGTGAGCACCAGGGACAGCGTGGGGCTCAGCTGGAGGCACAGCCCTGTTTCACTGCTCTTCCCACTCGGGATGACCTTTGGGATGAGACTCAGGCTTGCTCCAACCCATGTTGATGCAGCTTGTGCCCCTTGGAGAGCTCTGTCCCAGCAGCCCCATCCCTCAAGGTCCCCCTTGGTCAGGTTCTACCTTGGGCACACACAGTGGTGACTCCATGACTTCCAATCCCAGCAGAAGCCTCCCCTTGATGGAATGAGAGCAGCTCTGTTGGGGCAGCGGCCTGGTTAATTGGGTATTTTAGTGGTGGAGTGTGGGAATGCAGTAGATGCTGCAGTCCTGGTCTCCAGCCAGGCTTTTGGTGGGCAGATTCATGAAGGAGCTGGCAGGATGTCATCTGTCTGCAAATGTCCAGGCAGTCTGAGAACACCAGAGGTCCATTCCAAATAGGAGCGTGCTTAAGAGTAGAGACCAGAGGCATTTCCTTCCTTCAAAACACCAGGGTGAGGAAAACTGGCTCACCTAGTCCGCAGAGAAAAGCTGGGGATGGGTGAGGGAAAGAAGCAATGCCAGCAGGATGAGGGGATGCCAGGATATAACCCTTGAACGTACAGTTTACAGCTTTAGTTTTTCTGGAGCAACCCAGAGGTGGGACAAGCCCAGTGTTGCCAGGAGTGGGGTCTGAAGCTGGTGGCATCTCCACACACCACAGAAGAGCGGAGCAGCTTGGGAATGTGTGGCAAAGCAAAAGGTGAACCACAGGACTGGTTGAAAATATCTCTACTTTTCATAACCCAGTAATCCATCTTGCATGTAAATTAGGTGTCTGAGGTGTTCCCACCACCATCAGCAGGATTTCTATCTGCCTGCAAGAAAGGGAGCTGGATAGGAACCTTGTGTTACTGAATAATCTTGCAAGAGGAGAAAATATAAGAACTAATTAAATTAAGTCTTATTTAATATTTGGCTCAGGGTTAGGATGGTAATAAAAGAAGAGAAACTGCTTCCTTGTTGTAATATGGTAGAGCATTAATTAGGGAAAAAAAAAAGGCCCCAAATGATTGTGATGCCAAGCTGCATTTATATCCAGCTGTTGTGCTTTGCATCTGCTGGGGTGCTGAGACAGTCCTTTAAAATATGCGGCTTGGGGTTTGCATAAATAAAAACAGCGATCGAGGCTGAGGGACAGCAAACCAAAGGGAAAGCAGAGATGCTCTGCAGCAGAGGGGCAGGAGACAGAGTTTATTAAGGACTGCCAGAGGAGAACACAAACCCCTGGTCCTTCAGCCCTCTCCTGCTGCCACTGCAGCCTCCAGCAAGGCTTCTGCACAGTGGAGCTGGTGGAGCTTGTCTTTCCCCTACTCAGCAAAAGACATGCCCAGTACAGCTGATGAGAAAAGCAAGAGAATATTACTTCATCCCTAAACCTGCAATCTTTTGATCTAGAAATTGAGGATTTAGGGATGTCTTTTGACCTTTTAAAAACCTTATACAATAAATGCAGAAATATTTTTTATCAAAGTATTTTGATAATTATTTTTGCTATTTTAATTTATATATGTATTGTAAATTTGAAGAAAAATCTTAGATTATTTATCTAGGACCTTCTTGATGAGAGAGAAACATGCCTTTGAAATATTCTGGATTCACTAAATCTGATTTTTTTTTGTCCTTGGAGATCACCTGGTTCACAAAGAATTCAGCAAATTTCTGTGATAATACATTGCTAACCAAATCAAGCTTCAGCAGACATTATTTGAAGACAATGTTTCATAAACCCAATATATGATAGGGACATAAAGTTGATTGGATTTCAGGATTCTTATGAAATGTCACAAAGGAAAATAATCTATAGCTGCTGAATTAGAGCAAGCGCAAATATTTTCAGTTTTTCATAAATTGGAATTTTGGGAAAAATCTTTTTCTAATTACTATTTTAAAAATTATTTTATTTTATTTTAATTTTTAAATTTTAGAATGCTTGAGGAAAATCTGGTTAATGTGTGTGGATGTTTTGCCATTCCAGCTTTTCATGTCATCCCTGTAAAGGCAGTGCATTACATGCCTTACAATTACCTACACATCATAGCATGACGTAAGAGCTTCAGCTATTTTTATTTCTAATTTTTTAATTAAGAGTGGTTTGGCTTGATACTGATTAATCTCCCTCGCCTTTGTTTCTAGATCAAAGTGGCTCATGTTCATGTCGTAACAAAATGATTTGACAACTTTGCTAGGGCACAAACAGGAGCCACTTTGATCTAGAACAAAGGAAAGACGTCTTGAACAGCACCAGATAACAGCTGCTCTTTGTGATTCTAATGGCAAGTAAAAGGAGGATATTTCAACTATTATTCTTGTCATAATATGACATGATAGAGTAACTACTTCTGACATGTAATTTAATAGGTAAAAATAATATTATTAAAATAAAACTCCATGAAATAAGATTTTTTTTTTTAATGGAGAAGCCTTCATTTATAAAGTGGCAGCTTTCATCCATACACGTTTCACCAACAACTGAATTCTGTTGCGAGTGCCTTTGTGATGGAAAATACTTAGTTTGACCAAAAATTAAGGAACAGCTGTCATTAGCTTGGGGTCCTCAGTGTGCAGCCTCCTGGGATGCAATGATGGTCTGGCAGATGTGCCCTGTACCAGGTGACAGGACAAGAGCTTTGCTCTGCTGGGATTAGGAGGGGGATGCTGGCCACCACTGAAAAGTGGGGAAGCTGCAGGATTTCTTCCAAAAAGACTTATTTGCTCAGGCTTTTTCTGAAGCTGCATGTAAACAGCCCTTGTGGTCTCAGTATGTGACTTTGTGACCTCACCTTGTGGCTCTGACTAATGTCTCTCCCTGGGACACAGAGAACTGGTGTGGGAGGGGAGGTTTCCTCAGCCCACCACAGCTGGGCCCTTGCTGTCTTCCCTCCAAAATCAAGGGCTCTGCGTTGCTGATGGCCGTGGTGTTGTGTGGCCATGACCCATTAAACGTCCCCCCTCATCCCCTGGCAGATGCCAGGGTGGGCAAGGACCCGATACAGCCCTTCCCCTTGTCCCTGCAGCCTGGCCACCAGCACACCTGGAGGCACGGCCAGGAGCAGAGAAGCCTTCTGGGATTTGGGGCCAGGAGGCCCAGTCTGCTCCCAACCAGCAGGCGAAGTTTGCTGAAACTTCAGGAGCTGTCAGCAGGGTTGCTGGCCAGCCTTAGCCGCAGGTGCTCCAGTGAGGAGCAGCAAACAAAAACTAAATTATTTCGTGTATGTAAATTGTCTCCTGAAACAGGCGTTTGGCAACCCTAATGGTTTTCTGCATGCCGAGGTGTAGCCAGGCACTAAAATAAGTCAGGCTGTAGGAGGGATGGGAGGTGGGAGATAGGGAAGACTCTTTTTATATTACTCCCCTTGCTATATTAAGAGACACTGTTCCCTTTCCTGGCTTGAGAAAAAGCTCTCCCTCGCCTTGCAGACGGTCTCCCATCCTGGTTTAACTGCTCACAAACCAGGATTTAGAGATCCTTGTTCTTGGCCTCAGCACCTGCATCCCTTTGACCTGCAGGGATGTGAGGAGCCTTACCACTTGCCGAGCCTGGCTGCAGGGTAAGGCTGTGGCGGTGCTGTTAGCTGACACCAGGCTTTGGGGGCTGCCCTGTGTCCTGGCTTGCAGATGGAGAGAATTTAGGTAACTGAGCATTTGAGGGAGGTCCTGCTCTTCCCAGAGAAGGGTGGGATGGCCAAGGGGATTGCTTCTTGCTTTTCTCCTTATTTTTTTCCCCTTTCTCCTTCCTCTGACCCAAGGCTCGCAGCTGGGTGTTGCTGGGGGTGAGGCTGACAGGGGGTGGATAATTTCGGATGTGTGCGTTTTAAATCATGGCACTGAGCCCAGAGCTTTTTGGATGGGTGCCGCCTCAGTATTGTGGAAATCCAGGGAAATAAATAACTAATCATTGACTCTGACACACAGTCTCTGCTCATGGCTGGCTACTATAGGTGAACTTCATCCCGTAACAATGACAATTTACGAGCGCTTCAGGCACTCTGTAATTCCCGTCCTTGGAAAAGAATCAATGAGATGTTTAATCAGTGACCTCCCCCTATCTCTAGAGTTGCACCCACTCTGCTACCACGACTTCTTGCCTTGCTGGCAGCCCGGCGCTGCTGGAAGCCGACAGAAGTGAGGAGGAACTGAGAGCAGGCTGTTTTCTTCCCGGAGTGAGTGGGAGTAGGGAGTGGGCGATGCTGCTCCCCCGCTTGTCACAGCTGTTGTTTTCCGCCTGAGCGAGGGGAAGAGATGCAGGCACGGAGAAAGTTGGATCCCGCTGAACTGCTGTCCCCTGCGCCCCCTCCAAAGCCCAAACCCATCCCAGTGCATCGCGCTGCTCAGAGTAGTAATTAGTGGGTGTTACAGCATTCCCGAAGAGAGCAGCTCAGGTGAAAAGCGGAGCAGGAACACTGATAGCCCCAGGTGCCCATGCAGTGCCTGGCAGGTTTGGCATGGCTGGCTGGAGAACCCTGGGCTCCTCACCACAAAGGGGATGGGAGCAAAGGCTGTGCCTGGGGTCAGGGAATGCTGGATAACACCCCAAGCCATTTGTCTGAATGTAAAGATTTATTGTTTTTCCATGAAGCCTAAATACCGACTTGCAGTGAAGGTGACTGTAGCTTTTAGTTCACCAGTGTTTAGGATGAAAAGCGAGTCAGGGGAGTGATCCCACAGGGACATGTGCATATTTATTCACCCTGCTCATTGATGTTTGTGGGCTACAGCCTGAACAGAGCAGCTGAAATTACATTCTTTGTGTGGATATCACGATTAACATCTACCCTTAATGACAGTGTCGTCATTCCTACACAAATTACTTCAACAGGAAAAATGCAGGAGGTCCCTGTAGTAAGGACTGCCTGGTTTGTGAGCCAGCTGCTGTGGCAGAGCCAGGCTCTGCATCCCCAAAGCGCTCTCCTTTTCCTCAGTAGTGCAAAGGGAGTAAAACCTGAGGGTCAGGGTGCTCCGCGGGTCATCCTCACACTGGGATGCAGTGGAAACCCTTGCCTCTGTATTTCTGGCACCTGTAGGGATGTTGCGCTGGTGCCTGGGCTGTGAGGAGGAGGGGAGGGAGCAGGATGCTCTGACTCTTACCTGTGGGAGTGACAGCTTTTTGCTGGGGCTGCCTGCTACAACACATCACTCCTGGGGCTTGGTGCACACCCAGTCCCCGTACAACGACAGCAACTTCCAGGAGTGTAGGAAACACATCAAGGAGCATCTATCAAAACTCAATAATGACAAATTAACAAGTTCCTCGGTAGTGTCTAGAGGATTTCCTCCTGTGCTCTCATCGTGTAAATGCTGATTTACTCAGGAAAACCCAATGCATGTTTTAAAGCCTAATATACCATCATAAAGACTTTGAGTACTAATTCCAGAAATGATCCATTCCCATTGCTGGAACAAAACTCCGCCAATTTTCTGCTGTAGGGACCATGTTTGCCTTGTGCTTTGTATAAGATCAAGGTGTCCTAGAGAGCCTCCAATACTGGGAGACAACTAATACAGCATTTTTCAACAGGAATGTTTCTACAGGTAGAAAATAAGCCATTTGTTAGCCATTACACCTATGTAAGTGTCATCCTGTGTTTTATTTCCTTTTTCTTCCTTCTTTCCCACTCCCTCACTTTTTCTCAAGCTCTCTAGAAACAGCTCCTGGTGCTAAACGGAGCCCCAGTCTGACAGTGTGACTATTGAGTACATCCAAGATTTCTTCCTGCAATATCAGGTGTGCTTGGAGGATTAGACAGCAGAGCCCTTACCAGATGCCTTTGCTATGAAGCCTCTTGAAATCTGCTCTGACAGGGGCAGGCGATCCCCGCACAGAGCCTGCTGACAGGGCTGTCTGCCTTGTGATGCTCAGCTTTATTTTTGGAGCGCTCGGAGTCTTGAATGTGTTAGGTTCTGAGATGCCATTTTGCTTTCTCCCAAAATAAATTCACAGTCTTTGTAGTTGAGGGCAAAAATGCCAAGTTTATGTTTTTCTTTCCATTGTTAAAGAGAAGACAGAAGAATTATCCTTTAAAGCTACTTTTTATATGTATTTCAAAGAAGGGAGAAAAGGCATGAGGTCCTTTTTGCTCTGCAGATCACCTTGAATTCCCATTTGCCATTCCCACACCACCCTCTTGGTCCTTGGTGAAAGGAACCAAAATACAGTGACTTTTTACTTTTTAGTTTGGTTTTTTTTCACATTTTTCTCCCCAGCTGAAATCAAAGTGGTGGTCCTGGTGCAGCTGGGAGGGGGGCAGCAGCTGGCCCCTGTTCCCCGGGGACTGTGCTGATTACATTTCCTCTGAGCAGGCTGGGATGCAGCCTGTCCCTCCTTGGGCTCCCATCTCAGGGTCTTTACTAAAATTTCTCTTCTAAAAAGAAGTCAGAAATCATATTTAGGCAGATGCTACATTTTTATGTGTTTTCTTCTTTGTTCTGCTGAGGACTTTCCTTGGGAAGGATGGAGAAGGGAGGATGTAAGAGGATGGATGTTACCACAGTGCCTCAGGCTTAGGTGAGATTAAAGCCTACCTTGTGGTCACTGGAAGTTGGTAGTAGAAGGCAAAGGTGGGTGACACTGCCTTTTGCTTTGCTGTTTGCGTGAGATTTGTCTGTGTGAGGCTGATCTTCAGGTCAGTAGGATATCAGCACTCCTGTAATGCCAACTCAGGCTCTGTTTGTGGCAGAGGGCTCCCAAAAAAGGGAGTTGTTCTGTTGTCCAAGCTGAAAAGTCACCTAATTCATTGTGGACACAGCTGGGTGGTGAACCACATCAACAGGAGATGTTACAGGTTTCCTTGCTGTTGTAAGTAGGTGGGAAATAAAAAGGTATATGGTACTTAGGGACGTGGCTTCATGGTGGACATGGCAATGTTAGGTTTATGGTTGAACTCAGTGACTGCAAGTCTTTTTCAACCTAATTGATTCTGTAATTCCAAGCTAAATAAAAGGGGACATTCAGATATTAAATACGTTATTAGTACCCAAAATGGTGTACACTGCCAGTGGGGTTTAACCTAAAGGACTGACTCTCAGTGTGACTGTGCACAGATGGATTGAGGTGTTTAACTTGGGAGTGTTTGATCAGGCTTGCTCTAATCAGGTTTACTAGAGTCGGTGCAAGAGCCTTTCTTTTGCCTTCGTTTGTTTAGATACAGGGTTAATACATTTTTAATCAAATAGATTAGGAACACATTCCAAGTGAAATTGACCAGTTTCTTAAGGTAAATCAATGCTTGAAAAAGGGTTTGTGCTGGTTTAAGGAGTCAGCGGCTGGGGAGGTGCAGAGAGCTGGTGGTGGGGGGACAGCCGTAACCCCCATCGCTGTGTGGGCTGCCTCCCCTGTGCAGAGCGATGCCCTGGCTCTTACGGCCTGGGGCTTCCCAGCCAGCGCGGCTTTGCTCCTCCGACTGGATCCAATCCTGCTGCGAGCAGAGCCAGCAGCGCCCGCGCTTTGGCACCCGCGCTGTGAAAGGCTACACTGGTGGGGCTTCTGCGCGCTGTACCAACGTCACTCCTTGACACACAGCTCCCTCCCTGTGCCGGAGCGAGCGGGAACAAATGTTCCCCCATTCACACACAGCCAAGGTGCTTTCAGCAGCTCTGAATGGAGAGGGAGGGCTCGTGGGGAGAGCGGCTGAGTGCCAAGATGCAGCAGGGAGGCAAGGCTGAAAATCCGTGTTCAAAGGCCACAGAGGTGTGAGCCTCCGCCAAAGGGAAGCAAATACCCCATCTCATCCCAAAGTAGCAAACCCCAACAATATGCCCCTTGATCACAAATCAAATTTGCGAAGAAAAGATACTTAAGCCAAAAAATTAATAAATAAACCTGCAGTGTTGTGCGAGACCCTGGGAAGGCTCTGAATTTGAACGTTCACCCTGGCTTGCTCCAAACCTCTGCTCCAACAGGCAAACACCCACCTCTGTGCCTGCCCACACACATGGCTGTCATGTTCCTCCCACCTCCTGCATCCCTGGCAGCCCAGGATGTGGGAGATGATTAATGCCAGCAGAGCAGGCATGCGAGTAGTATTTGTCTTGATCCTAAGTAAATAAGACACGTATGGAAATAACTGAATAAACAACCGTATTTTAACTGCAGCTCTTCTGGGGTGTATCATTTAGAGCTGATGTGTTAGGAATAATAGGGGAAATCAGGCAGTTTCCATGTGGTTTTGTGATTCGTTTTGATTCTGCTTATATATTGCATATCCTTTATGGACCTGGAAGACAGAAATTCTCCCTCTTGTGACTTGATTGCCTTGCCGCTTCCCACTCGGAAGCGCTGCAAAGGATTGGCAAGGGCTGAGTGCTGCTTTCTGAGCATGATGCTCAGTACTGCTGATGGCCATCAACACCCTAACAATATTTGAGACTGTTGAGGCTTCAGTTATGGTAGAATACCTATTTTCTTAGAACTCCGAGTATCACAGGTTGCCGTTCTGGCTATTCAAAAAACGCTATTCAGCTTCCAGTGAAACTGGTGAAAATATGGGTTAGGCCCAAGGCAATATTTTCCAGGCTGGTGAAATATGCTGTTTTCCCAGACTTGAATGCATCATTCCCATCGAGCATAAAAAAAGCACCGGGAAAGTGCAATGCAATTCAAATCAATCACACAATGTTTTTTCTATCCCTTTTTCTTCCTCCTCTCCCAGTTCTCCTGAAAACAAACAAAAACAAAATGAAAGAAAATGAACAAAAACAACCAAGGGAAAAAAGAGAGAAGGGGCTGTTCAGTACTGAAGTGCTACATAATTGTAGGTTTCCCGGAAAAAACACCCAGGGAGTGTTACCCCTGGCTGGCGATCCTTGCTGTGCTCCCTGGGACACTTGGGCTATTTTTGGCACTTTTTGGGGTGTCCAGGAACGGGGCACAGCTGCATTTTGCAGTACAGGCTGGTCGCCCTCTTGATGCAGATGTTATTCCTGTGACAAATTACCAGACTCATGCTTTGCTAGTCCAAGATGTTTACATTAAGAAGCAGCCCCCCTCCAAGCCAGCCGAGCATTCCCTGTGCCACACCCTGCAGTGCTCACCAGGAGGAATTGCTGGAAGATACAGCACTCCCAGGGAGAGCTGAGACCAGCTGCGCACGGTGCAGGGGGAGCCCAGCTCCACCGGCTTGGTTTAAATAAACCTCTGGCTGCCAGAGCTACTTTACAAGTCGGCTGCATTTTGCAGGAGGAGATGGATGGCCAGAGGTTCCCCTCTCTCCCCTGGTGCCCGGCATGATGGCAGTGCTGAGACCCATTAGGAGGATGGATGGGGAATATAAAAGGGTGAGCCCAAACACCAGCCACTGGGAAGCTTTGAAGATTCAGCTTTCTGTTATTCATCTGCTGTGCAGAAGGGAGTTAATTGGTTTTAAACCTAGGGAGCAAAGGGAAGCAATTTGGCCCTGGGTTTCCCATCTCTAATTGCATGCCTGCAGCTCTCTTCTTGCAGGGAGGTGACAGGAGCTTTGCCACTGACTTCAGGAAGCTCAGGTGTAGGCTTCAAGTTTCACTTTTTTTTTTTTCCGTTAATATTTAGCATTTTAGGCATGTCTTGGAATGATCCTTGTGACAACTTCATGAAACCCATCTGGCTTCTCTCTTTTCTTTTTTTTTTTTTTAATTGTGTTTCAAATGCATCTGTGCAAACCTAAATAAGCCATTAGTGATATACACCCTGTGAAGTGTGAACTCCGTGTGCTTGGAGCTTGTTATCAACGAGTGCAAATCCACCGAGAAAGGCGTTTCCAACAGGGCCTCCTGTCCTTGATAATTCAGGTGGTGTTTGCACAGATAAATCAGGGCACCAAAGCGTTTATTTGCTTTTAGTGACAGGCACCATCTGCTACTTGCCTGTGAAGCGTTCAGGAAGGAATACTGCCTGCCTGCCATGCGCAGGGAGGCTGTGGAATGGGAATAATGCTGGTGGCTGCAGCGGCAGTGTTCGAGGAAGGCACATCTGCAAGGTCAAGTGCAGGCACAGCCAGTGGTGCTGGCTGTGGGAGGGGAGGGGTAGCTCAGGTGCAGGATGGCACGACCTGGCCAGCAGCCTCCAGGTGGGAATGAGCATCTCTGGCTATCCACACTTAGCCATGACAGCATCCTCCACAAGCCACATCATGGCTTGAAGAGATGGCAGGCTTAGAAATGTTCCCCCACGGCTTTTGGGGATCCACCCACAAGTGCTGGATAGATCACCAGGAGAAAATACTCACTCGGGAAGAATTTGGGTATCCCTGGGGCACAGCTCTTAGGGTTTGGGATAACGAGGGACCACGAATGTGCCAGATAGTAGGCGTGAAGCCTCGGTGGTAGCCTGGGTGTCAGTACTGCCTTCGCCTGTGACAGCAGCCAAACTGCACTGCCTCGAGGTGCCCGGGATGGATCATCCCTGATGCCTTCACTGAGGTGCTGCCAGTGGCAGGCTGGCTCCCGCTCCTGCCCAAGTGCACCCTGAGGTTTGGAACCACCCTGCTGCCATCTGCAAAGTGAGGAGAGGGTAACAAGCTGGTGAGGGTGGGAAAAGGCTGTGAAGGGGTTTGGTGGAAAGGGGTTCTGAGCATCACTGTGACCTTATATCCCAGAATAATCCTGTCCCCATTACATACACACATATATATATACTTTTTTAGAGCACAATGGGACTTTTCAACAGGAAATAATTGCTCTTCTTTTTGATAAGTAAGCAATTCCCTCCTGGAAGAAGTTCTCAGGAATTTTGTGCTCTCGCATGCCTGTGCATTTCATCAGGGTCAGCCCTCTGTGCAAGTCAAATTCATGCAAAACACCATACATGTAGGCTCTAGTCTACTGGGTTTAGATCAGAGACGGATCAGATGACTCACAGGAATCTATGGAAATAGATCAAAGTAGCAGCACACATTTGAAGGGAGCGTTCGGCGGGGAGCGGGGCTTTTCGAGCACGGCTCGGAGCATGAGTCAGAGCGTGGGCCGGCGTGGGTGGCGGCGTGGGCGGCTGCAGCTGTGGGTGTCGGACCGAGACAGACGCTGCAGAGAGATGGCTGCAATTAAGTAGTTAGTGAAATGACTGTAATAGTAAAATTAATTTAAAGGCGCAGGTTGCAAACGCGGCGTTTCCCAGCTAGCTCCTTCCCGGAGGCTCGGGGGCTGGCGGGCGTTTCCCGTTGGATGCTGTGCTCCTGGAGCCAGTTATCCCTGCTGATGTGGGAGGTTACTCGGGTAGTAGCTGGTTGGAAATGGGCTGGTTTCCAGCTGCTGTGCGCACCTCCAGGAGGGCACAGGATGGGTGGTGAATCCCTGCCTGGGGTTGCAGGCAGTGACCCCGGCAGAGGGAAAGGAGAGCTGAGGGGAGGAAAGAATGTCAAGCAGAGACAGTAAGGGAACAAGGAGAGGAGAACAGATCTACATTCACTGGGAATAGTTGCAAAACGCCCACACACTTCTGTGGGACTAGGATCATGCCCAGAGCTCACAGAAAAGCTAGAGCTGGTGGGGATTTTTTTATGCTGCCCATCTCTATCGCTTCTAGGGACTGGTGCTGGATCCCACTTGTGACACGACCCCTGTACTCCAGCCCAGAAAGCTCTTGGGCTGTACCGATGTACTTTGAAGCCAATGCAAATCCCTTGTAACCAAGTGCCTCCGAGGGGCCTGGGTTTGGCTCCTTTGCTGTTGGCCTCGGTGCCCCTGCAATGGGAACAGCATCCACATTATACCGCCTGGCCGACTCCATCCCGTGGGACCCCCCCTCACTGCAGCCCCATGTGGCAGATTTTTGGGAGGAGGGTGGAAGTGGAGCGAGACTCTTCCTCGCTGCTATTTTTAGGTATTGCTATTTCATGCCCTGCCAATCAGATTTGATGAGTGTGCGTGACGTGAGAGATTGAAATAAATAAATCAATAAAGCCCTCGTTTAGTAAGGGATGCAGGAAACTCAAATCTTGTGGCCACAAACCTGCATAACCAGCTAAACCTCCTCGTGTGACCTGGGCAAGGGATTAGTGGAATGACACCAGCTTTGGGCTGATATCTAGGCTTTTGATGTTCAAGCGTCACTTCTATGAAGCAGCACTACTGACTTAATTCACAGTATTAATTTACTTGAGTCTGTTAGTAATTTTTATGTGTTTTGAGGAGAAAAAATTTTAAAAGTCATTCTCCAAGGCCAGCTTTGCCATTCTGTTACCAGATGAGAGATAAATAATTCCCTATGTGTTTTCCTGCCACTTTTAATGATGAATTATAATTAGATTTGCTGCCAGCAAGTGCAAGTGGCTCAGGCATCTCATGTGCCATGAGGATGTTGTGTGCTGAAGCACAGCTCCCAGAAGAGATGTCATCCTAGGTCCTACAAATGGGCCCCTGCACATTTCCAGGTCTGCCAGTTCAGGATTGCCTGTAGGCTTCAGAAAACCTCTTAACTTCTGGTGGAAACCATGCATGGTTTTAGTGGTATTTTGATAAGGTGGCCCTGCCAGGAGACATGTATACTGGGGATTTCCTTCTCCACACAGATGGCTGTGGAAAGAAGGCTTTATAATTTATTGATTTTTTTTTTGGGGGGGGTGTTGTGCACAGAGAAGGGTCCAAAGGATTGCTCTTCATTCTGATTGATATGCAGAACAACTTTTAGCAGGGAGAAAGGGTGTTATTTTGAATAATTAAAAAAACACACCCCAAAAAAACCCAGTCTCTTGAAGTAGTAGATGTGTAAAATTAATGTATTTTTAAAAGTCAGTGTAAGTGCTTCTAAATGTGTCCACTGTAGCATACTCTGCCCACGCAGTTGCAGCATTTCCCAGCACTTATGAGCAGCCCTGTCTTTGTTGTCAGAGCTGAGCACGGCCACCATCAGCTCCAGTGCCCAAATCTCACCTGGTTTCTAAACCTCAGAAACTACTCCAAGCCTACCCCAAGCCGTGGATGCAACGATTTGCTACACAAGGTCATACTGAAACAGCTGCCCAGTGCGGTACCTTCACTGCTGGTTATCCCTGCCAGCAGGGAGGAAAGGCACCTGGTTGGGAGACTCTGAGGCTGGGTGGTGAGGTACTGTACAAAGGTGAGAGGAAACTCTGTCAGTTCCAGCCACCCTGGTGCTCACCTTACTTGCTGCACTTCCTGGGACATTGCCTGCAAGCAGTTTCATGGAATATAACTTACTGGAGATAGCTTAGGTTGGCATATTAGGTAGTTCTTAATTTACAACACTCTGTGATCTACAGAGGTTTTACCCATCATAATTTAAAATACTTATATTTCAAATTATGGATTAGAAAGGGAAAGAAATTTAATTGCAACATGATTTTTTTGGAGGCAGATTTCTATTCCTATTCTTTTCTAGAGTGGAGTGCAATTACAGTGTGTCGGAGCTCAGGTTTCCTTTGCCCTCTTTGATTGCCAGGCAGTCAGACCCCCGCCTTTCCCCACCTCCGAGCCCTGTAATTTAGCTGCTACTCTGCCATGCCACTTGGCTCTGTTTTAATTATGATGATCACTCAATGTGGAAAGCTGTTTCAAGGGGGCTGAGGGCTGGGTGCCTTGAGCCCCTCCTGCTTGAAGGCTCTCCTGGAGCCACGGCTGCTTCCCAAAGCTTTGCCCAGCAGGCCGGGCCCTGGTGGCCATGCACCTGGCAGGAGGGCTTCGCATCTCGTGGGAGAGGCATTTTAGGTGTAAAACCAGGATCAGGTGACGGCGAAGCTGCTGGATGTGCAGGATGCAGGAGAGAGTCTGGAGGCATTAACCATCAGTTTTCTGCTTTCTCGTTTTGTGTAAAACCAGGTCTTTGGTGCTTTTTGTTTTTTCCCTGTGGCGATTGGAGCCCATGTGTTCTGCAAGGACCCTGAGCAGGAGCTCCGCGCCTGCCCACATCCCCACTCCCCCAGTCCCGCTCATGGCCCTCGCCCCAACCCACTCACACTGACTCATCCTCCTGCCCCGCCGCACCTTCACACGCTGCTGTTGCTGCTTCTCCACTCCCCGCATCACTCCATCTTCCTTTTTTTCATTTTTCTTTTATTTTTTTTTAAGCCTCTTGAAGCACTTAAAAATCAAAGCCAATTTTTCTTGCCATCCCCCTTGTCCCCCGGGGATGGCAGTGAATGACAGCCTCTTGCCGTGCTTGTTTGTCACCTCATACTCTCTGTCGTTGAGTCAAGATGTCAACCAGCTTGTGGATCTGTCCAGGTGCTTCAGGGGATGGTGCCAAGGTCCCTGAGATCTTTAAAACTTTGTTCCCCCTTAGTACTGGCTCCCACAACCCAGCTGGACAAGCACCTCTCTTGGCTTTTGTTTTCCTGCTGTTGGGATATCAGGTAGGAGCATAACAAGTGTTTTTAAGCTGCTTCTGCTAAATATCATAACTGCATTGTTGTTGAACTTCTAATGTTTTGGGGATCGTTGATACCAAGCCATCTCTCTCATCTCTTTTCCTGGATCTGAAAGTCTCCTGTTGGGGCTTCCCTGTCAGTAGCTGCAACAGGGCCTGGTGGAACTCTGATCACCCCTCACAGCCTGTGCCCCACAGGCAAAGGGGCTTTGGGTTAGGGAAAAAATGAACAACTCCAGTTTGAAAGTTTCCAAGTGAAAGAAGCACTGAGATGAAGAAGGGACGAAACAGGATGGGAGATACGCCATGGATGCAGGGGGATAATTCATTCCCACCAGTCACTGTCCCTTGCCCCACCAGAGCTCTGACACAACCAAGCAATTTGGCTGCTGCTGCACTGGGCTCACAGCAGACACTGAGTGTGAAGAGAATAAAACCATAAGAATAACACTTTTTTTTCCACGTAAATATATTAAAAAAATGGTTTTTAATGATGGCAGTTCCCCACCTGTAAGGGAGAAAGGAGTAAGTCATTTTATATGCAGCAGCCTGGGACACATTTCTAGCAGTTTTGACTTTGATCAGGAAACACTCTTCTGGAGAAAATCATGATCTCTGTGCTTGTAGTCTGGTCTTTCTGCAAGAGAAAGAAAATTTGAGGAGCAAACCACAACTGTGCTCTTCCCAGTGCCTTTGCAGCGGCAATTCATAAGGATGACTGGGATGGAGTTCATCTGATGCAGCATCTTCCCAGGGTGAGCCAGCCCTGCTGCCCTACCTTCAGACCAAGGGCAGTTGTGCTACCCTGGCCCAACTGGCCCCTTCTCTGCCCTCTTTCCCACCCCTCACCCTCTGAATAAGAGGAGAGGGGTCCTCCAGGCCAAGGAAATGCCAGGTCCTCCAATGATGGTGTTGTACTTGATGAAAAAATCACAATATTCAGCCATTGCAAAAATACGTCAGAGCACAGAGTGACAGTTTTGAAGCAACACGGGCTTTGCTGTTCAGTGTAACATTAGCCTCGGTTCAATGCCCATTAATGTGTGGTTGGAAGATGACACTTCATTTTCATCTGATTTTTCCTTTTTCCCCCTTCCCTTTTTCTCAGTTCCAGTTTCTTTTATCTCTGCCCTGTCACAAGGCTTGGCTTTTGCTCCCCAAGGCTGTAATCTCTGAGCAAATATCCTTTGCTGATACACTTTGTACCAGCTAAGGAGCAGCTCCGTGTGCCTTGGGAGATCCGGTTTGGCCACACGCAGCATTTACAGAGTGAATTTGTTTATTTAAATAACTTTTGTATTTTCTCCCTACTTGAACATTGGTAGATGTTGGGGTGCCAGAGCCAGCTATATTCTGGAGAGGGAGATAGGAACAGTTGGGTGTTTGCTTGCTGCCTGTAGCCACTGTAACAGAAGTGCAGGAGGACACATTCCCTGCCATGAGCCTCCCAGAGCTCCAGGACGAATGAGGACTGGAAAGTGAAAGTTGGGGGGAAGTAGAGGGATGGTGAGGTGATGGGAATGATGGGGCCATGCAGCACTCAGGCCATGCAAGCACTTCTTTCTGTGTGTTTTTGGTCTACTCCTCTCCCTGCTGCATGTGTGCATGGGAAATGCCACCCTGCATCCCTGATAGAGCATCTCCATCCTGAGATGATGGCTTCAGTTGTGAGCTTGCTTATGTTCTGGCAAGAATGATTGTGGGTCATTTCAATCCCGGTGCTGTCGAGCAGTGCTAGGGCCACATGTGTTTCTGTGCCACTTGTGCTACTCAAGCTGAGCTGTTTGCTGAAAGCCAGTAAAGCAAATCTCTTATATTTTGCTTTCCTGAGCATCCCCCAGCTGTAGGGACTGTGTTGGTCACCCTATTATTTTATTCTTCAGTTTTTAACCTTTGCTGAAGCATTTAATTTCTGTAAAACTCATGCTTTTCTTGGTCTTTTAAAATTTAATGAAAGTCTCTTGCACAAAGAAGGGTGATGGAAGCAACGTTAGCCACCAGTCCTTACAAATGACTCATCTCTATTTCAAGGGATTCCAGGTTAGCATAGGCTGATGGAGCCTGTAAGCAGGAGATGGGCCTGAAGATACTTGAAGCTATGCAGGAGGATGTCAGACATTTGTACTCCCACACTTTCACAGGGCTGTTGAAAATGGGTTTCTATGAAGTCATCTTCCCCTTTGTATTTGTTCCAGGAGGGGAACAAAATACAAGGCTGTATGGATTCTGGAAAAGTCACACACAGGCACGGCAGCATTTGGGAGCAAAACCAAAGCAAGAGAACATGGCGTGACTCCTGACTTTATGAACCATACTAATCAATGTTTATAATTAATAGTTATAATTGCTTTGATTTGCTCCACTGCTAGTCAGGCTTTGGGGCCCAGCAGCTGCTTATGTGGAGGATTTCCCCAGGTGATGCCTCCTTTCTCGTGTGACAGACCTGAAGCTCAGGCCTCTCCCTTTGGGCAAAGCAATGGTTGGCACTCCCTCTTAGCAGTGGTCCAGCACAGCCAAAGGCACTTGCCCAGCGTGAAATTCCTGTTATCCTGGGGCTGCTGTCCAACTGATGGTTTCCCCTGCGGAGCCAAGGTCCCACAGTGTGGCTGTCACCAATGTGACCAGCCCATGGGGCACCCAGAGACTCCTTTTGCAGGCTCCTTGTGCAAAGTCCTCAGCAGCAGGGGAGTCTGCAGTGCCAGTGGTGGTAGAGGTCTGGGTGAGTTCCTGGTGGTTCCATGACAGTTTCCCTCTAGGAGATGATGCACTCACAGTGACGGGCTGATTAGTGCAGCTGCTGTGCAACACTGCTGAAGCCCACAGTATTTCTGGTGAGCTGATTGAGAAGAGATTTGGGCTCCAGAGGATCCCACTGAGTGAAAGCAGTTGTTGAAGTGTTTTAGAAAATGACCTATATGGTGTTTACCTCAAGCTCAGAAATTGCTGTGAGATGAGAAATTGCTATTTACCTGTGGTTTTTTACTTACCATTCACAACTCACATCTTGGAGAGGGACGCTTTGGGAATCTCAATGCTTCTGAAAAGAAAAACCACTCAAAGCCTTGCTCTTGCACGTCCTGATAAAATCCCCCATCTGTGTATTTACACTGGGCTGGGCAGTCTGCATCTGACAGCCTGGAGGACCTACCTCTGACCTTGTGGAAAGAGCAGTGCAGGCTGAAGTGGAACAAAATAGTGATATTTCCTGAAAAAACAGTTATGAAGCATCGGTACAGTTAGTGCCCCTAAGGAAGCAGCTAAGGGTCAGTTGTTAGGTATCCTTGCCCTGTATGAGGGTTGTGTGTCCTGTTAGAGAAATGCCCAGTAAGAGGTGGCCCCTGAAAGGCTAGCTAGGTCCCCTAGGTGAGATGTCAGGTGTCTGTGGGTGATTCTGGTCCTTGTCCAGGTGGAGGACAACTCCATTTATCTCCTGGCCCGGACCGTGTTCCCCAGGCACTTTGATTTGGGGCCAGGTTTGTTGCCCTCGGCAGGGGATGCAGTGTCAGCTGAAATGACAACTTATTTCCATGTGACACCTGCTGGTAAGAAGAGGCACGGCTGCCCTTTGGAAACGAGATCTGCTCGTGCCTTTTTGTTTTTCCAAAAAGCACTCATCTCTTACACCCTTCCTCTGCGGGGTTTATTGGTGCTCCTGGCTGGTATTCTCAGCACTCTGACTCATTTTGGCATGTTGGAAAGTACTTTTGAGGGACGTTTATGTGTACAGGATGCATCTCTTTAGGTGTTTGATTTTTTTGATTCTGCAGAAAATGGGCTTTCAAAAAGCCTCATCCCTAAACTAATTAAACTTGGAATTATTTCAGTGGCAACAGGAGCTGCTGTGAACGTGAACCAGTACAGTGACCTGAAAGCAGCGAGTGCCTGACCCACAGAGGCTGGCATTACATGGCCCCACATTTTATGAGGAAAAAGTAAATACACTGGCTGAAAAAGAAATAATCTGTGTGCAGTACTTGATAATGTTGTGGTGAGGGCTGCTCCCTGGCTACAGAGCAAACACCGACTTCCTGAAGGCCTCTCCCTGCTTATGCAAATCCCCCAAAGCTTATCCTGAAATCCAGCATCATCCTGAGAGCACTGGCAGGTTTCAAACATGGCCCCGAGTGCTGCTAAGGTTGTGAACCCCTGATTTACAGTGTCACTATAGTCTTTGCCTGGCTGTTTAAGAAAAATATAATTCAACAAACAGTAGTTGAATGCATTCATGTCAAGTGAAATCATTCCTTTAAGAGGTTTGGTTGTCAGGTATTCATTAAAGCAGGTTTCACATCAAAATGATCGTCACTAATACAGTGAAAACATCTTTTAGAGCTTTCAGGATTTTTATGTTGCATTGTGTAAATGCTGGATCTCCACTGGTATGGAAATGTCTTCCTGGACCTACACAGTAGGTATGAAACTGTGTTGCTCTGGTCCCCTTCAGAAGAAAATGAATATAGTATGTCAATATGGTAGGAACAAGGGCATTCCTGAAAGTCCTTTATGTAAATAGGGTGCAATGGATTGTAGCTACAACTTCAGCATAGCATTCCCATCACTTCTGCAAGCTTTTTTCCACCTTGTAAACACTAAAAATTGGAGTTTGTGTTCTATTATTTCTGTAAGGTGAAAATTACCATTCTAACTTCAGTAAAAAAAAGTTACTGAGTTAAAAGGTAGTTCTGGCTTAAGAAGTTGAAAGTAAGTAGCAATCTGGTCACTTCAGTTTTTGCATGCTTTGGAGAATTTCACTCATCTGAGAGACTGCTAAATCAGCATTCAACAAAAACCAGTCCCTTTTTGCTTGTCTCAGGCTGGAGAAACCCAGAGGATGCTGCTGAGGCTGAAATGGCAAGGGGTTCTAAATTCAGGTTGATAAGAGCTGCAGCAGGCCCAGCTCTCCCTGAAAGTCAGTCAGGTGCCTAAATAGAGATCAAGGCAGCTCACTTCAGACTATCTATTTTTGAAGCTCCTGGCCCTGGTGTGTGAATTGATGGCATTTCAGTTGCAAAGAGCAGATGGTACTCGCTAGTGATCCAGGACAGCTTTTTTGCATTAGTGTCAAAAATAGATCAAGTGCCAGCTGTAGCTCTTTTGGGTCAGTGGAGGTGAATTCACAGAGTGATGTGCACAATATTGCAACGTGTAGCAGCAGCAGGGAAAAATCAGGTGTTCCTTTTAGGCTTTTAAATGTCTTAAACTGCTGTTTCTCACATGTTTTTGCATGGCTCAGTTCCTAGTGCATCTCACTCAGCAGTGAACTAAACTGCCTGGTGCTATGACAGTATTATTCTGTGTAGCTGTAGCTTTCAGTGTGGTGGAATTCAGGGTTTGCACCCAGCTCTTGGAGACGGCTTTGGCTGTGCTGCTGGTGGGGCACTTCCCAGGCACACAGTCCCTTCCCAGCCCTGTGAGCTGGAGAACTCGCCGCATTCCATGGTGCTGGAGGGAAGAAGGAGCTCCTGTGCCCTTGTGTGCCTTCCCAGGAAACCTGGTTTCAGAGGTGCTGGTGGGAAGGCTGCCAAGCTGATCTGCCTAAGAGCAGGCAGCATAAAGAGGAGTTTGAGAGTGTTCTATGTTTATTAGAAAACTGGAGGTGATTCTGATTCTCAGCCTACTGCTTGTTTTATGTATAGCTGAAATTTTGTTGTATTTTAGTAAGAAACTACAGAAAGGTGGTGTAGCATCAGCAAGGATGATCTGTTCTTGTTAGTTTAATTGGATCATGGCCTCTATTTTTTCTTTCTTTTTTTTAAAGAAAGCTATGATGCATAAAGAGGAGAGTTTGCATCATTTAAGGCAAAAAATGAGTTGTGTGTAGGAAAGCTGGTCCACAGGCACACCCTGCTGGCTTGCAGGGAGAGTGCAAAGGGAATACATGGCTACACATTTTATAAGGAGACAGCATTCCTGTCTTTTTATAATCTAAATTAACTTTTTTACCATGGTATCTCTCTTGGTTTTCACTTCTGAAAGCACGAGCAGTGATGCGTGAGCTGTTAAGGCGGGACCTGCAGAAGTCAGGGAGGTTGCCTGGCCGGGAGTGCTCCCGCAGCAGATTCCAGTGTCTTTAGAAACCTCTACCAGATCTGTGTGCCTACCAAAATGCCTTCATCATGTAGCTGAAACAGCTAACACCTAAAGGAGGTTGTATTAGACACCTCTCCATGCCCTAAGAGAGGTAAACAACACTGTGAGCTTGACCGTTGTTGGTATTTTTCCACATGAAGAAAATTACTGGAATAGCAACAAAGAGAAAAAAAAAACCTGTTCTTTGATTCTGCCCTGGAATCTCTCCCAGATGCCCATGTGATGATTGCCTCCATATGACTTTCCACCCCAAAAAAAAAAGAAAAAAAGGAAGAAAAAAAAAATCAGATAAATAACGCTCCTTTTATCCCTGAACAAAATGTCTGCAGTGATTCAGAAACAGTTATTCCAGCTGATTTCCGCACGCAGACCTGCTGCAGTTAACAGTGTGACTGAACTACCTGGGAGCAGGAAAGGTCTTTAAATTGTATCTGGCCTTCACGGGGCATGCATGAAAACTGATATTTTGAAGAATCGTAGGTGGTGGTTGGCCACCCCATTTGAATCCACTCAAGTGGAGCCAATTTAGAAAAATTGCTGTGCAGCCAAAAGCCAGGCTTTTTTAGAGCTGTCAACCCTGAGACACACCTTGTTCATTAGTTCTGGAATGGCTGAATGCCTGCAATTTTCAAGACACAAATTGCAATGTTCATATATTTGGGAGTCACGAGCCTGATGGAGACAGAGCTGCCTGGGGAGGGAGGAATGACAAGACCCCTCCCTTCTGGTGTATGACCCCCAAGAGGGCACAGTTGACTGAGCATTAGCAGCCAAGGCTCTCCTCTTCTTCCCCCATCCATGATTTGGATCACCCTGGCAACCTGGTACCAGCATAGCCCTGCCTGTGATGAGTGCTCTCCAGATCCCATTCCCCAGCTGTAGCAGCCTGCTGGGATTATGCCTGAGCTCACTGGTCCCAAGTATGTTGGTGAGACTGGAAAAAAACATTGCCCGGTGATAAAAGTAATGTCCTGGACATGCAGAAATATGGAGTTTGGACTATTTCCCTGTGAAATCGCTGCAGGAAAGGGGATGGAGGCAGAAGAGGTTGCCAGCAGGGTGAGCAGACTGCATTCACAGCTTCTCAGGAAGCTCCCTGAAGAGAAGGAGCCTTCCCTGGAGGCAGCCCACCTTTCCTTTTGCCATTTCTCCTTTCTGTATCTGGTATAAATAATGCTTTCATGGACTCCAAGTCTTCCTGACTTGTTGGAGAAGGAGGTGATATTACAAATTACAGTGACTAATTCACTCCAAGGACAGAACAACTTCGAGGTAAAACCGTCATTAATGTGATGATCCAACCTTCATTCACCATGTTACTCAGTACCCAGTGCTCGTGTTCCTGTCAGGTTTGGAAATCCTCTTCCAGCCCCTTGCCCAGAAGGGGTAAGCGCAGGCCCTTGCTCTGGGAAGGGAACGCTTGGATGCTGTGCATGGGGAGCTGTGCAGCTTGTATCCCTTTCACATCCATAACCGATTTTATCCTGTCAGGAGGACTTTACCCTGCTGGACACACTGCTTTTCCATAGGCGTGAGCCACGTTAGTGCCCTCAGGCCGAGGTGCAGTATCAGCTTGTACCTGTAGGTTGTGCCTCTGGATAGCTTTTCCCATCAGCTCCAGTTGCTCTCCGAGACCCGGCCCGGAAAATGACGCACTTTCTATTTTACTGCTCGCGGATTATATTAGTTGGGGAAACTATTAATCACTCGCATTTGCTAGATTACCTTTGCATCTGTATAAACCTATCATGAGCTTATAATAAATCAGAGCGAGATAGCTGCTGCATGGTAAAATAACCAACAAATGCAGCAACAGTCTTAGTAATAATAATAATAATAATCTACGCAGATACTTGCTTGTGTATATTTTACAATGCTTTCTCGTTATGCCAGCAGTGCACTAAGCACTTCAAAGCCTTGGGAGACAGATCTTTGCCCTGCAGAGCTCTTGCAGCAAAAGCAGTTCAGGGGAGGGGCCATGAGGAAGGGCCTTGTCTGGTTGGGATATTGGAGCAGCAATGTCATTGCGTGATTAATTAGTGTCAGTTGCACGAGGAGAATGCTGGGGCTGGTGTGTTTTCTATGGTCGAGGGGGTTTCCTGTTGAATTCTTTGCTGTTCATGATGAAATATCTCTGTTGGTGACCACACCTGATAATGTGCCACTCCTCAAACTTTGTGAAATGCAGTGAAAAGCCTGGGCTGATTTTGCTGTTACATGAAAGGGCTGTGCTTTGTGCTGCTAAATGGAGAAGTAGCTTGGATATGGCAGGCACAGGAGGAAACAGGCAGCTTGGCTCAGAACAAGTTGAATTTAGTTACAACAGGTTTCATTTTGTTTTGCTTAATGACTTTGTAGAAGAAACAAAAATATCCCTTGTTTCTGCATATCCAGTTTGCATTGTTTTTACAGCATGTTCCTTTCTCAGCTCTCCTCCTCCTCTCACACATAAAAAAAGATGTTATTTTGGATTAAGCCATCGCTGTGGTATGCATGGTGGTACTACTCGAGGAAGTAAACAAAACAAAGTGCACCACAACTCTTCCTCTTGCACTGCAAACCTACTGGTCTAAAACATTTTTGTTGTTCTCTGGTACCTTTTATGATCTCCCCGCCTTCATTCTCATCGCTGCAATAGATTTGTAAGATAAGCCATGAAAGCAGTGGTAGACACTACGTGCCCTGCCTGACAGACGAGCCTCCTGTGACACAGTAGCCCTGGTTATCTACAGCGAACCACACACTGGTGTACAAATACCTTGGATTATGATGAGATTAATTTTGGGTGGAGCAGTAAATCCCCATTGACTCTGCACATGCCTCAGCACCCATTCAGCAGGGCTCACGTGCTGCTGCTGGAGTGCAGGGTGGCAGCCCCTCTCTCCCCACTGGGAGAGGAGAAAGGATCGTGGGGTCCCAGAGGGAGAGCCTGTTACGTGCTGTTTTTGCAAAGTGCTCATCCTTCAAAAAGGAAACAACACTTGGTAAGGCGATGTTCCACCAGGCAGGTAACAAATAAACTGGGCAGCAGCTGCAAGGTGACAAATTTCATCTTCTCCCTTCAGCTGACGTGACTTTTTCCAGTGACACTATTCCAACAGAATGCTCTTGGGGTTTGAGAAACCACCACATAACTACTGGCAGTTCAGTTTTGAAAGTGAGTCACCTCCAAGCTGAGGAGCACACAATGATGCCTTTCAATGGCTTTTTGCATTTATAGATCCAGTTATCAACCTACAAGTAGGGCAATGGCAGGCATATAGGAAAATCAATGGGGACACTGTTAATCCTTTATAAAGAAACAATAAATTCTGCTTTTAACCGTACCAAATTAATTTCTGTTGCTTGGGAAGAGGAGGCCGACAGCTAAAGATACTCTTGGCCACTGGCTTGATAATCTGCAGCAGACAGGGCAGCCAAGGATAGCATCTTGCCTGTCACCTTGTTTCAATCGTTCATTGAATCTAGGCCTGAACCTGGATCTGAGCAAAAAGTTTTCTTTATGAAAAGCACATTTTAAGGCAAATCTGTAATCCACTTTACACAGCAGTGAGGTGTTAATTGCTAAGATTTTATGTGTTAGGATGGTTGACACAGAATAACTTTGTTCAGGGCACCACAATCCTGCAGAAAGAGGTTCAAACTTGCATCTCTGCAGCTCCCTTGAAAATCTGGGACTCGAGATCTGATCTGAGTTCAGTTAGAACCACAAACGCGGTCAGGCGTAAACCTGGCTTCCAACTTGAGTGTAGTATAACTATATATACCACAGTCTGAATTTTTTTTGTCTCTTCCTTTTGTTTCTCAAGATTGCTACTGCAGTAACTGAACTGCTTGTCATCTCCAAATTGCTTTACACTCCCCGGGTTTGAGACAATAGTGGTTTTTTTCTGGCTAAGAGGGAGTTAGCTGGGCTGGCATGTTTGTTATTACCAATTCTCTGGTGCCCTTTGTGAGAGGGCTCTTTGGAGGGATGAGTCAGGGCCCAGCCCACACTCCTCTCAAGTCATTGTTTGATTGGGTTTTCCCTATTTTCTGTAGTGCTTACAGGACTGTGCTGCCCAGGGATCAGAGATGAGTGGCAGAGCTCTGCCGAGTTAAGCACTGTATGAACATGTGATGAAGAGACAAGTGCTGAAGAGTTTGCAGGCTATTGTTGGTGGGCAAAGCTCATGGTACAAAGATTACACATTCTCTGAACTGATTGTTTTTGGGGGGCTGGGGTGGTTTTTTTCAAATGGCGAAGTCAGCTGGCATTTAGCAAAAGCAAAAAGAGCAATTCTGTTTTCTTCTTTCTGGCTTGACACTGGTACAATGGCTTATCAGAGTGCAGGACTATTTTTTTTGCACTGAAGACTAAAGACTAAGGGAATAGCTAAGCCCAGCTGAGCCCAAAGCTTTGCCTTATAAGGGAACTGCCCGAAAGCGCAGATCTCCGGCAAGCCTCTCCTCAGGAGAGAAATCCAGAAAGCAGCGCAGCAGTGATGTGTCAGACCAGAGCTTGCAGGGATGGCCAGAAAAACAACACTCCTTAAAATAACTGCAAACTTCAGCGTGAAAGAGGCCACCAGCTTCCTTCTGAGGAGCAGTGTGTGCAGTCACACCAAAGAAACAGCAACAAGTTTGCCTGAACAGGAGCCTCCTTTGTAAGAGCCAGTGCAGAGTCTCTGTTGCAGGCTGGTACTTTAGCTGACTTCTCAGCTGGAAGCTATAAACACTTTCTGACTACCAGGCACTTTCAGCTGGATGGAGAGAGCTCTTTCCCCTGGTTTAGGACATGCTCCTGGTTGTCACCCCCGGCACCAGTCTGAGTTGTCCTCTCTGACCGCTGGGGCAGATAATTCTGCAGTCAGTAAGAGCCTCACCTATCTGCAGATGTGCCCAGGCGGCTCAGGGGTTCTGAGAGAGGGAATCAGGCCAGTAAGTTCTCTTCTCGTGCCTCAGGTCCCTTCCTGAGTTCATGTGCTGTTAGAGAGACAGCAAAGATGCTTTGCAAAGACTGCTGGCTCAGCAGCGAAGGTCGTACAGTTTTTAATTAAAAGGCTTAGTGGTTATGAAATGTTCCTGAAACCGGAATGTGAGTAGACATTGATGGCACCAGTTTTGTTTGAAGCATAATCAATTTAAATAGATCTGCTCATGTCTGCCACGCAGCCATGTGACTCCCCTGGGTTTTGGCATCTCGGCTGCGAGACACCGCTCACAGAGGGCCTGCTGGAATGGGGCGGGATGAAGCACAGCCCTGGGTGGGAGAGTACAAGGTCTTCTTTGTGCGGGAGGCAGCCTCCCAAAGCAGAGCACGGTGGCAATGCTCCAGCCCCTGGCTCTGCTTGTGCTGCCTCTGGTGCAGCCATTGCAGGCTGTAAAGTGTACTGTCAGACAGAAATGGAATTTGCAAGCGAGCAGATGTGGGGAACTTCCCTTCCTCGTTTTAGAAAACAACGGCCAAAACAGGGAAATCCCCACCAGCTTGCCGTGCGTGTACAAGGACTGTCATGCAACAGGAGAGCATCACCTGGTCCCACTTGGTGTTGAGCCTAGCTTTGAAGACCCCAGCACAGGGTAGCAACCTCCAATGCTTTGGGAATTCAGTTTGGTCAGCCCTCTGCTTTGGAGGTACGTGGATCCTCCCTGAAGGAGAGGGATACTTCTGAGGAAGCTGCTTAGTGCTGACTGTCAGGGATGCTGCGAGTCTAGTTATGACTTCTGTGGGAGCAGGTTCAGGTCCAGAATATACCTTGAGGGCAAATGCTCATGTAACACACAAAACCTGCTTGTGAGAGCACTTGCGTACCGTCCGCTGCTGTTACTAGATATGGGTGATGTTACTGTCACATAGCTGTACAGCTGGGGTGATTTTTAGGTGTAAATGATGATAAGGTGGTGTTAACGAAAGAAAGCTTCAGGTGCCCTCACTAAAGGATCAACAGTTAAAACTGATTAAAAAAAAAAAAAAAAATATATATCTATATACTGCTGT
>VZTE01001006.1:1361832-1375791 GCA_013397775.1 Eulacestoma nigropectus | reverse complement strand
AAGATTAAAAATGAATAAAAAAAAAAAAAAAAAATATATATATATATATATACTGCTGTGCATGGAAAAAAATGTTTGTGCAGAAACATCTGATACCCAAGAGTTCAATTAGGTCTGATGAAGGAGTCTGAAGTCACATTTCAAGAGCAGCCTTCAGAAGTGCAAGGTTGTTTCCCCACATTAATTACTTACACACATAAGTGGCTCTGTAGAGGTCTGAAGCGTCATCTACTGAGCACAGGTGCAGGAACATTGTACCTTGTCAAAAGCTCTTGACAGACTTTAGCAAAACCTAAGGCCTGGGGATAATTAGGAACAATAAATTTTTTTTCACAACATTTTCTCTATTAGCACTGTAAAAATTTGAATCTAAATTAAATCAATCCCTCTCGTATCCCCATCAGCACATAGTGCAGGGTCCTTTCTCCCAGACAGATCACTTCACTGTAAGCTGGTATTTTACCTCCTGTGTGGGAGCAAGCCACACCAGAACCTGTCAGATCCAGAAACACAGGGAGGTACCTGTTTCTCAGGAAAGTTAAACCTCTACACTTTCATCTCAGGCTGGAGTTAATAATTGATGTCCCTCAGATGCAAGCTACTTGCTTCTGAGGAAATGAAAAACAAACATACATTCCTGCCCCAAACAAACATCCCTGTGCCTGAATTTGAACTGCTAATAAGTAACTTCAGCTTGCAGTTCAGGAAACAGGTATAAGCTCTTCTGTTTAAAACCCTTCTTGGTTAAAACTCTCATCTTTGCCTTTGAAAGTACTGCAGCATCTAGAGATGTATTCTTGAGCATCTTTTTTCTGACCTGTGCTTTCCCTAACCACTTTTCCCACCTGGTGTCTATCCCTAAATGCACAATGTAGCTTTTTGAAGTGGACAGTCACACAGATGTTTTGTTTCAGGTGTACAGTATGACTTGTATTTGACTCATAGGTTCATCTGAGGCTCTGCTGTTGGTGGGTCTAGAGCAGCCTTGGCCATTTGCAGGACATCGTCCAGCACTACAGCTAAATGTTGACTTGTATGATATATTTTCTTTCGCTGCAGAAGGAAAATCCCAGCTTCTCTCAAGGTAGTGGTCACCAGAACCTGATGCTGTGGAAAAAACACCTCATCTTGACAGAAAAATCCCATAAGGCTATTGCTCTGCTCTTCATGAAAGACAGTGTGTTGGAGCACCCATCTCTAACACTTGTCTGTACAGTCAACACCATGACAGCTCAACCACCATGACCATCCCCTCTTGTATCTGGAAACATGTACAGTGCATGGTCTGTGTCATTGTTTTCTCATCATAGCTACCTGCCTATTAACATAATCCTTTCATTGTCATTAGATTGACAAATTACATGCTGGGTGCTGTTGCACACTCCAGCAAGGCTGTTTTCCTTCCAGACACGGCATTTGCTCCTCCAGGATGACTGGCAGTGCTTGCCTGGAAGGGATGGAATCACACCTGGCAATTCGGGAGTGTCCTGTCTCATCAAACGTCTGTGCTTTCATTTATAGGTTCCATGTCCTTTTCCTGAAACACTATGTCTTCCCTCTGGTCTATGTGTTTTGGTTTTTTTTTCATTTTTAAGTTTAGCCAAAATTCAAGGAACTCAGGCCTGACTTTAGTCTGGGGACTGTAATTTTCACATTTACTTGACAGGAGTGTGGTTTGTCATGGTGGCTTTGACTGAGCACCTGTTTGATGGGGTGACACTCTGCCATATCCTAGTGCTGTCAGGATGCCAGTCAAGTCTCTGGTTAGGGAGTAAACTCAGAGGGTGTAGCAGTGCAGACCCTGAATGAAACCTGTATTACCCGATGCGCCTTACTCCACAGAGCTCTGGAGATCAGGTATCTATCTCGGTGTTTTGTGAAGATGTCTTATTTCAGTCTAGCTAAGATCTGAACACATTCTGTTATTTAAGCAGAGACTTCAAAGAATGCAGGTCAATCAGTTGACCTGGGCTGCAAACCTTTATTTTTGATGTAGGTAGTTGTATTCTGGCTGTGCTGATACCTCCTCCAGACAGCTTGTAGGTGGCGTTTGTGTTATGCATCTTATCTGGTGCTGCCACTCAAGGAGGTGATGATGACTAACAAGATGGTCAAGTTGCCATCTGTTTCTTGGTGGCTTTACTGTGTCGTGTGTTCTGTAGGGCAACATTGACTCTGGGCAGCAAGCAAGGAGGAGGAACTTCCCTCAGTGCTGCCAAACCACATGAGTTATGCTGGACTCAGGCAGTATCAGGGAGTGACTCACAGGATGATATGTTAGCTGTGTGACCTTCTGAGCTGGGGCCTGGAGCCAGCTGGAGAGCACTGGCCAGCTCTCTCAAGATAACTCATGCTTTCTTTGTTACTGTCATGCAGTCTCTTCAGTGCCATGGCTGCTGTCATCTGCATGTCCCAAATCAGCTGATGAAGCACTTGACTATTGGTAGTCCTCTCAGTCCCCTAGCAGAGCTTGAGTATTGAAATAAATGTGGAGGACTAGGGGTGGGATTCACCTTCAGGTGAACGAAAAGGATCTCTTCTACTTGCCCTGTGTCAGAGGTCTTGGGATGATTTAGTATATCAAAATATGCAAGTGGTTAAACTAACTACCCATATTATTGTAAGTGCTTTCCAGACAGAAGACACTGCATTTGTGTAAGTATTTATATAATACTGTGGCTATGGTATTATGGCCTCTTTTATCCCACACCTTTGTCAGGGCAGGGAAAGCTGTGCAGTTGTGGCAATATCAGGTTGCTGAAAGCCCTCGCTTCATTTATCTTCAACTCCTTGGAAGTGCTGATGGCTGCTAGCCAGGCTGCGAGGCGAGAATGATCATGGCAGTCCTTCCCAGCAGCAGCTGGGGAGGATGTTTCAGTGAGCTGGCCATGCAGCACAGGTACACAGGCCTTGGCTCTGCACACCTGAGAACATGGAGGGGAAGCCTTGCATGTGTTTGCTTTAATCGCTAGGGTCTAGAGACGAATATCTGAATATCTGCGTGGGTTCACAGTGAATGTGTCAGTCTTGCACATGGGAAGGCTGCCTAGAAGTGTGGAAATGTGCCAGCAACTCTTATTTCAAGTGCTCGGATAGGTCATGTCTGTGCTGTGACTGACTGACTGAGCCGCGCACCCGCTCCCTCGCATATCCTCCCTGTGTCTGATCCCCGCCGCCCTGGGCATCCAGGAAATCCTTTCCACTGAGTCAGAGAAGGGATCCTGTTGTGTAACACAAGGCTTGCAATCCATCATGGCTTCAACACAGGATTAGGACAACATCCACACTTTCTCTAAACTAATCTTCAAGTATGCTGGTGGGGCTGGGGCAGCCAGCCTCCACGAGGATGCCCCTGACAGCGTAAAGAGAATTAAAGAGACACCAAAGCTCCTCTTTGCAGGGATGAACAACAGTCACAGAACTTGCCAGGGAGAGCCAGCAGGCTCCAGGTGGCAGCTGCTTCCCATCGCTTCCATTTCCTGGATAATAGTGTTCATTTCCTTCCAGATTTTACTTGCCTGGGAACGCAGCAACATCTGTTCCTCCAGGTTTCATCAAAGATGAACTTCCTCATGGCAGAACAGGCTTTTAGAAGTTGTTTTATCTTTTTTTTTTTTTTCTGGTTTTGTTCTCAGACCAGTGACTTCAAATGAGGTTTATCTCTAAAAGACAATTATAAAAATGATAAGCTTGCCTTGCCTCTGCGTTTGGCTTTTTGCCAAACAGTTTCTGCTCTGATTTGCTCATGACACCAGCTCCAAACGCCTGTCTTCCCACTGTTCAGGGAGCTCCAAACGCCCCTCTTCCCACTGTTCAGGGCAGCAGGCAGAGCACCAGTGGCTGTGCCAGGAGCCCTGCTCCCGTGTGCTGCATCGTGTCACACAAATGCTGGACAGATTGGCAGTGCCACTACAACATACTGTGCTATAGCCAATTCTGCTGAGGATTCATAAAATGCTATGGAGAGAAACCCTTCCCATGCAAAGGTATGTTCAATCTGCTGCACTAACATGAGTTAAAAAACCAAAAAGGCTCACGACAATGAAAATAAACAGGTTATTTTCTTAGTAAAATGTTCCTCTTTAAATGGCTGCTTGCATGTGTAAGCTTGCACTCAGAGTTCTGGATTTTTTTAGTAGAATGTGGCATAGTTCATCTCTATAGGATCACTTATGGAACTTACAAAATTTTTTTTAATTCTTTTTTTTTTCATAAACCCACAACTAATTAGCTTTGTTAAGAATGCTTGTCTCATGATTACCTGTAGCATCATTCCTCATCACTTTTCTCTTCTTGTCATTTTATTATTGTAGGGTTAAAAAAATATGTAATTCTTTAGGAAGGAAGAGTGAAGCAGTTAAGAATCATTTTATTCTCATGCAGCCCAATTCTAAAGCATTTGAAGCACTGAGCTCTTAGTGTCTTCGGTGGACAGCTTTGTGACACCTGTGCAGAAGGGATTTATATAAATGACCTCTCTCTTGGGCCATGGTATGGCCTTTGCACACAGGCAGGCGTGACCCAGTGGACTGACCGTTCCCAGGAGATCCCTTTCTGCTCCAGAGAGAGTGCCCTGACATCCTTCTGCCCACTCTGCTTCGAGGTAATGTGTAACAGACTGCCAGACCTTTGGGGAATAATTTTCTCCATCCATTTGCAGCTCTGATCTGAAAGCCTCTGAGAGCTGAAGGTTAAGCAGTTCAAGTTCTGGCTGGAAGATGCAGCTGACTTTCCACGTGAACTCTGAAATAGGCACTCAAAGGTTATACCTGTAACTTTGTGGTACAGCTGCCTCTTACTCATGCCCTTGAACTGAGAAGACCAGGAGGTAACAGAGGTATGGACAAACCAGCTATGTCCTGCTACAGGCAGGCTGAAGCCAGTCTGCTCTGCTGCTGCTCTCTTTGCAGCACAGCATTCCCAATATGGAGTTTCAGCAGTACTCGGCTTCAAAATTGGCCTGTGACAGTCTGTCTGGGTGACAGCCACCTGGTGACTATACTGCTTCTACCTTCATCTCATGCATACAGTGTTCTTCCAGTTTTTAAGATGGAGGTCTCAATGTGCCAATAAATGTGGCCTAGACATCAGAAGTATGCAAGAGATGAAATAAGCAGGCAGAAAAGCACAGCTGTAATGCTATTAAAGGTGCTCATTCTTTTTCTCCTCCATGTAACGTTTATTTGGCAGCTTTGGAGCCAATTCTGTGCAAGCTATTTGGGGATGCAAAAAAAGGCTACCAACATTTTTCAGAACTACTATGTGGGAAGAGCACTGTTCCTCATGGTTTTCTTTTTCCATACAAGCACTTATCCTGAGCCAGACTGAATGCCATTGAGGTGGAGTGTGCCAGGCATCCAGAGCCTGGCCAATCCTCAGGAAATGATCAGCAGCATTCCACCACACAGATCCTTCTGCTTGTCCTGAAATACAGGGTCATTGGACTGAGCTGATGGATGTCTCAGCTCATTAGCTTCATAAGTTAATGGTTCTTGTTACTCAAATTAGTACTGAGATGTAAATTAACCTTTTCCCTCTTATCTGTTAAATAAAGGGTATAATCTCTATATTCAGGATGTTTCTAGAAGATTATTACTCACTAGCATGTGGTTTTGATTGATTAGTTCCAGTCCTAGCAATCATTAACAACTACTGGTAAGAATTACTTCTTATTTCAAAGGGTGGAATTTGTTTGGCTTTACACCAAGGCAGGTTAAGTAAGCTCTGCTGAGCAGTTACCTTTCTCTTCAATCATACTTCTGTGTAAAATGGCAATACATTCTACTGCTTGTGCTTTTTCAACTCTGAATTTCACCTTTACTGTTAAGAAAAGGTGTTGACATATCAAACAATGTAACTAGCAGGCAAAGCAGAACAAAATGAGTCACTATTTAAGCTATTTTTTTCCCCTTAGATTATGCTTTCCCTATTAGAATGTATCAATCAAAAGATAGAAATACAGCTTAAAAGGTACATAACCAGAATAAAAACTTGCAGAAATGTGCAAGGTGAGATAAACTGGATAGAAGAATTGCACAAAAATACACATAATGAAAGTCCAAGAAATGAAACAAATGTAACTTTTTGATTAGAAATGACTAATAGGGCATGTGTCTTCCTATCTTAAGAGTTTGTAATTGCTGCAGTCATGATACAGTAAGTCAAAGCTGGGGAGGAAACACAAAGGTGGCTGGATGATGTTTTCCTAACCATAAATACATGAATAATTACATGTGTCTGTTCTGCACGCCTTCTGGCCCAAAATACTCAATATAGTTCATATTTTATTTGTTGTCCTGAAGTATTTTTAGCTGAAAATATCCTCCCTACCACAGGTGGGTTGCTCAACTATGCCACTGTTCTCTGACTGTTTTAGCAGAGCTGATCCTCAAGTGTCCAATGAGACTTTAGTCAAACACAGCATGTATAGCAAAGAGCCTGAAGACAAAAAAATTCCTGTTGAATGAACTACAGTAGGGCCTATTAGATTTCTTCTCAAATTAGGCCCATGATGTCTTGGGTAATTAGTGCAGGGTATTACAAGGTTACTTTCTGTGCAAGTATATGGGAGAATAAGGGATGTTCTAGTAATTCCAGAACTTATATTTCCTAAAATCAATATAGTTTTGTTATCCAGATAGACAACTGTTTTGGTTTTATGCTTTATTATAGGGGTATCTGGTTGCCCAAAGCTCCATTTGTTGATCAAGAAACCAGATGAAACTTTATCTAAATATTCCAAATATCCAAGCACGTGGCCATCGTTTAAAAACTGCCTGTGACAGGAAGGCTGTGAAGTCCGTTGTCTGACAACATCCCTTTCCTGTGGTACAAGGCCAAGTGTACAAAGAGAAACAAAATTATCAGCATTTCTTGGCTACTGCTCTTCCTTTGAGCCCTCCTACAGCATGTTAATTCAAAGCACCTCAAGGCGTGTTTCACAGACTTACTGTGTGAAGCTCCTCTTTCTCAAAGTAGAGAATGATGACCTGTCAGTTTGTAACCCAGCTTGTTTCACTTCTGTTTTACAGCGCGACCCAATTCAATAGCTGTCCCAGGACAACTGGGGGGAGTGACAAGCCATGGCAAGTGCGTGGCAATGAGTGACGTTGCCACCAGAGATCATGTAATGGTAGAAACATTACCAATTTCCACATCACAACCCAGTCAGTTGAGGTAAAAGCCCAAATAATTGGGTCTAATACTGCTATGAAAAGTATGCTGAGGACTAAAAATACTATTTAAAAGGTAGAGTTTCTTGTCTTGTATGCTTTCCTATCAGCTCCTGACTTCAGTGAGAGTTGTTTCAAGCCCTGTCTGAAAAGATGGAGCATTATGGAGCAGTTAAGGATGATTTGAAGAAGTTCTGTGACAGTAGTTAATGTTAAAGAAGCACAAATCTTTGGTTTTCACAAATTTTGAATGTTTTTCTTCTTGGAATTTTGGATGAACATACACATGTTTAAGCAGTAGACTAGTTATTAGCAAAAACCTGTGTTTTATCCAGGTTATTTTACAACCTTGATTGCTCTACTTTTTAAATCTTGGAATTCAGTTTTGCAGATCTTCAGTCCCCTGGCCCACTGTTGTGAAACTGTTCAAAAGTCCTTGGATAAACATTAAATATCCTTGGAGTGTGATGGTACACCGTGTGCTACTGGAAATGCTGCTGGTCTTTCTCCCTTTCACCTCCCTAAGAAAGTTACATGTTTATAAAGAGAGAATTAGATGTGGGGGAAGGAGGGAAATCTTTCAAGGTTACATCCTTCAAGAACTAAAAAAATTGTCTGTTTTCTCATTAGTCTTTATGGGACCTTTTGTTTTTAAGTCAACAGACTTAAACACTCTTGCAACTTGGAAGGAGACTGGCAACTCACAGCAGTTGCAAAGGAAGGCTGAGGACTGAATCACCTGAAGTGTACATTCCTCTTCCCTCAGTGCAGCAACAGAAATGAGAGGGTGCCAAAAATATCAGGGCAGAAAGAAACAAGTGGTTTTGCTGATTAGTTTGCCATTTCAGAGGTAGTGGGGTTTTGGTGGTGCTGGCATTATACCCTGTACCCAATCAGAGTGGTTTCTATGTACTCCAGAGGAGCCTTCTGGAGGTTGAAGACTTTTAAACTATTTGGATTACCACTTATGATGAGACAGTTTCCATTACAGCCTGGCTGCTTGTTTTGCTTGCTTCATTTTACCTTGTTTTGTTTTGTTCTGTTTTTCTGCAGGATGGGAAGCCCTCCTCTTAAGACTGGGTGCTCTGTTAAGTTTGAGCTTCTACGTGGCCACAGGTATTTGTGAATTTGTGAAAGGGTAAAAGCAGGGCTTTTCCTACATGAGACAATTAAATGGGATGCACTTTTATGCTTTGGCCTGAAAGACTGCACCTCTCCAAGAGTCTTTTTAATGTGCTGAAATTCAGAGCTGAAAGCAACCAGCTTAGGACAAGGGAAGATGCAGCACACACTGGCTTCTCTATCACTTCAGGGCTGAGGTGGCACATGCAGATCATGGAATGGGTTTGGGTTGGAAGGGACCTTATAGATCATCTCATTCCAAACCCCTGCCATGGAGAGGGACACCTTTCACTAGACCAGGTTGCTCCAAGCACCATCCAACTTGGCCTTGAACACTTCCAGGGATGTGGCAGCCACAGCTTCTCTGGGCAACCTGTGCCAGGGCCTCATCAGCCTCACAAATGAAGAATTTCTTCCTAATATCATATATAAACAGCTGTCTTTCAATTTGAAGCCATTCCCCCTTGTCCTGGCACTGCGTGCCCTTGTCAAAAATCCCTCCCCATCTTTCCTTAGGGCCCTTTAGGGGTGTAATATCTAAGGTGTTAATGGTCAGCCAGTGACTGCCCAGTGCTGTGGAGCTTTGTATGTGATGGTGATGGCCAGCTTGTGGTCAGCCCAAGTGCTCCAACCTCTGCTAAATGCCAGCACCAATTTCCCATGTCTGATCTCAAGAGCAGTGAGACACGAGCCTGTGGGCTCCCCTGAACTCCCTCACGCATGCTCATCTCAGGCATCTGATGCAGCAGTTGGATGATGTTGTCCCTTGTTTCTATTTGCTTGCACGAGGTTACCAAGGCTAATATTTGAGGACTGGGAATACAAACAGAAGATCCAAATTTGCTCCTCTCCCTGGCCTCCTGTAATATCAAGACCTGGACAGCAGCTGAAGAGACGTCATCAGAATTAAGCATTAAATGTGATTGTGGGTGGAAGGCATGGGGTATGTAAGAGTATGATTTAGATATACTGTAGTGCAAATAACATGCAGTGTGCTGGATGTAGCAAGGAATGCTTCTCTGGTAGGTAAGCTGTTGGCTTCTGAAGGTGAATGTTCTGATGTGTGAAGAATTTTACATCTGAGAAATGCTATGACTGATAATGAGCATGAGGAACGATGGTGCTGTCTCACCAACCAAGATGAAAGGAAGCAGGTTAACAAATAGAGTAATGGGAAAAAATTGTGCCAGCCTTTGCAGATCATCCTCAAGAACCCTACTTCCGTGATTTGCTTGCTCTTGTTATATATACTAGAACACATCATATGTTATCTGTTGACCACGCTAGGAATGTTCCAGGCCCTTGTATTCTCTTTTCATGTCAGTCTCGGCAAATCCTCCAAATATTCTTCCCTTTGAATTAATTCCTCACTGCCTCTGTTTGCCAGGAATGTGAGTGATATGAACTGAGCTATTGACTCATCGATGCACTATGCAGGGAGGGCATTTTTGATTTTATTTTTATTGCTTGTCACTTGAGGCCACTCCCTCAACCACTACTTTCCAGTTAAATAAATCCTCTGAATGTTTTCTTCCTTATTGGATTTCTGAGCTATTATGCCCAAACATTGGAACATTCATTTTCTTAGATTAAATAGTAACTATTTACTGCTTATGCTTCTAGGCTCAGAGGAAGCTGTTCCGTATCCTCTGTACAATCCAACGGGGAATGTTTCTTGTGGCTGAGCACCTTTCACTTGAATCAATATAAAAATGTTACCCAAAGGTGAAGCAAGTTAGCCTCACAAAAGAAAAAAGGATCCTTAGGAACTGCTGCTAGAATTGGTAGAAATACTTGAATAGATAATAGTTGTCTCTGGTCCTTAGTTCTCTTTCGGAAAGCATTACCCAGCAACAAATGAAATGGAGCCAACATAACCATTTAAAATAGCAAAGTAAACAGTTCATGCCGTAGTCAAGATAATCCTTAATTTCTGCTGCTTATCTGAGATCTGCCCTGCTGATCTGATGGGAGGATTTAACCTTCCTGAAAGCTGTCATCAGTGTATGGGCTTGAACTGGGAAGACCTCTTTCCACCTGCTTTTCAGAGCCCTTTCTCCTAGGAGATTAATGCTGCTATGCCCCTTTTAGAAAGGAAAACCTCTGAAATATGGATTATATTTAGAGAGATATACTAGGAATATTTTGCTACAACACAGCTTAAGGGAAATACTTAAAAAATAATGCCTATTTAAAAGATCCTCTTTTCTTTTCTTTCCTGAAGAACCTTGTTGTCTTAAATTCAAATAATTTTTGTCTTACAAAAGAACATGTCCAGCTGTGGAAATTAAAAAGAGAAGAACTGGCTTATGGTTACTGCTGGTTGTGTAACCAACTCAAAATAAAAGCTATGGGGAATTTTAATTTCAAATTTCTTCGCACTGTGTGGAAACCATTTTGTAATTTTCTGTTTCTCTTAGGATACTGTGTGAAACACAGAATGGCAGAGCAGATGGCGTGTCTTCTCTTTCCAAAGAGGCGAGTAATATCACTCTGTTCAAAGGAGAAGTCTAAAGGGGGTTTCACTGGGATATGGGAAAGCTCAGTCTAACATCTGTATCAATACAAAAAGCAGTGTCAGTTTAACAGGTTTAATGTATAACACTTCTCCCAAGCAAATTGTTGTGTTTCTGATGCTATTTTTACTACATTTCTTATGGTTCATTTCAAATAAAAAAAAAAAAATTAAGAAGTCTGTCTTTAGATTAAGACTTTCTGGTATACCTGTGCCAGTGAGGGGAGGGGAGAGGAGAGAATCAGTGGGTGATATTTCTCAGGGTCAGTCATAGTAGAAGCAAGGAGTGATGGCCTGAATTATGCAGCAAAAGTTCTCAGAATAGCGAATGAGTCACTATTGCCCTTGAACTTTCTGGATCTGAAACTATATTTATCATTTTGCATTGTTCCCAAGCTGTGTATTTGTAGTCCCACACACAGAGCAACTTGCATTTTCTGCCCTCACAAGCTAAAACACAGACAGGGGGATTTCCAGGGAGAGAAGTCAAGGATTAATTTCTTTCAGTCAGTTTTAAGAAAAGCTTTAGTGATGAATACCTGCACTGGGAGACAACTAATGCATTAGTGTGAAGGCAATACTAAAAGGTTAAATAAAGGAATAAGGCAATAGTGTACAAAAAAAAAAAAAAAAAAAGGAAAAAAAAAGAGGAAGTGAGTAAAATTAAAGAGTTCCTGTAGGGTCAAGAACTTGTAGCATGGGGTTCTGTTTCGAGAGGCAAATATTTTTGTGAATGCAATAGCTTTTCCTTTTCCTTTCCACCACCTTATCTGCAATGTTCTGAACAGAAACCGGAGCACTAAAAGGAGAGATCCAGATCATTACATTTTTCATTCTTCCACTTCTTCTCCCCCTACAGTATAAGAGATGAAATAGAGCAGTTTTCGTACCAAGTTGTGGCTAAACAGCTGGCTTAGAAAACAGTGCAGCTGTCACACTGAAAAACCACCTTGGCAGTAAAATTCAGAATCTTGTAGTGTCTGCAGAACTGTGTGTTCGATTAGTGACCAAATGCACATCCTGGAAGAGACAGCACTCACTGTCTCTGGTCTTAGAGCAGCAGACTCTGTAGGAAGAATGGAAAAGGTGCTTGAGAGACTTCTATCTTTAGAGTGTTTTACATAACGGAATTTTAAAAATGAGAAATATTATTATTGGGTGGCAGGATAAAAGAGGCAGTATTGGCTTGCCAAAAAGGACTTAGCAAATGGAAATCCAAAATTAGTTCCAGGACATATAATAGGTAACGTAATAAGTATGTGAGAACTGCAGGTACTTTGCATTTTTGTATGTGAAGTTACTGCAGCACAGGCTTACACATCCCACACTGGTATTTCAAGTTTCCTTATTCAGTGGGAAGAAAAACCATTGGTGCGTGGAGGCTCATTTTATAGGCATAGATTATCAGCTACCTTTATATCTGCTTCCAAAAACCCTCATGGCTGTTGTGACAATTTATTAGCATAGGGAACCCCTGTGGGTATTTGTGCTGCCGTGTAAGTAGAAGTACAAGGAAAGACTATTCTCCATGTCTATTTGTAGTTACCTCAGAGTGCATGAAAAATGGGTAACAGAACCCTCTGTGTTTTATGGGGTCTTTAAGAGCAATTTACTGTGCCTAGACAGCTGAAACTTTCAATCTGTGGGGTGGTGGAAAACAAAATATCAGTATCTTCAGAGTAAAACACTTCCAATAAAGTGTGCAGCAAGATGATTTTAACTACAGCTTTTCCGCCCCCACCTCTGCCAAATATAATAAACATACAAGGAAATATAATATAATATAATAAACATACACAAAGAAATTTAGCAGTAATAGACTCATAGCTCCACAAGTATTTACATTTTTGCTTCAAATATTAAGATTCCTAAACTGAGAAGACTAGGGACAATTAAAAAACTGGTTTACATGTTGGCATTACTGAGGAAGTAGGATGACAAGAAATCTCCTCTTCTACTGTTACCCATAATGGATACAATTTGCTAGTATAGATTTGTACTCATCTAGGACAAATTTAGCAGTTGGTGATGTGAGCGAAGTTTCACCAAGTAACTGCAAAATCTGTGACTTCCAAAATGCTATATCCTGACAGCTGTGACAGAAGCTTAAGTGTATATAAGGAGTGACATTTACACCTTGTGCTGAAGCCCTGCAGTTATTTTCTGCTGCTCTTTTCTGCTACAGTTTTGCCTTTAGAACTGCACTACCATGGGTCGGTGGTTCCCAAACTGGTACATGTAGGTGAGCAGCAGCAAAATTTCCACACTCTGATTAAATGCTTGATGATGTGAGCACGAAGAATGGCCGCACCCAGTTCACCTAGGCATCCAGGTGGTTGATTTTTGTGGGTTTGTGTTTGGTTTACTTATTTTTTCCTAAAAACAAAAAACTTCAGACATTTGACCAAGACTTAGAGCCTCCGCTGTAAGTTTTGGCAGTGAGCTATATAGTTACATTTTTATTGAAAATATGTGGAAACCCCTTAGTAACTCTGCTCATTGCCAGAAGCGTTTGGCCCAAAGAGTGTGAGAACAAGAATTCCTGCTGAGGGTATTTCCAACCGGCTCCTGTTTCCTGAGCCCTTTCCTAGGGTACCTGGTGGGTGGCTGACAGGCCCTGTGCATCCTTCTCTCTTCTCTGTGGTGTGGCCTGAAGTTGTGTCAGCGGAGGCTTAGTTTGGATATTAGGAAAAGGTTTTTCACCCAGAGGGTGGTCGGCAGTAGAACAGGCTCCCCAGGGAAGTGGTCACAGCACCAGCCTGACAGAGTTCAAGTAGTGCTCGGACAAGGCTCTCAGGGACGGGGTGTGGTTCTTGGGGTATCCTGTGCAGGGCCAGGAGTTGGATTCGATGATCCTTGTGGGTCCCTTTCAAATCAGCATATTCTGTGATCCTGCCGGCACGGCAGAGGCGGTGCACTTCGTAATCAAAAACATACAGTTTTAAAAAATGGCCATATCCATGGCAACCTGAACCCGACACCGCCGCAGACCAGCCCGCTCCCAACGCCTCTACACGTCGCAGAGCGAGGGAGGGAGGAAATGAAGGAGCAAGGAAGCGAATGAGGGAGGGAGGCGGCGCCCCGGGGCCCCCCTCAGCGCGCCGGCTGCGCCCGCTGGGGGCGCTGCTGCTCCCGCCCCGCCGGCCGCGC
>VZTE01001006.1:1319165-1361547 GCA_013397775.1 Eulacestoma nigropectus | reverse complement strand
CCCGGGACCCGCCGCCGGGGTCAGGCGCCTCCCGCCGCCGTTCGCCGCCCTCGGCGCCAGCCCTCCCGCCGCCCGCCGCGGCCCGGCGGCGCTGCCGTCAGCGCGGGGTCTGTGCACCCGGTCGGAGGGAGCCTTGGAGGAGCCGGGGAAGGGGGCGCAGGCGCCGTCGCCGACTCCCGGCGAGCCCCCCGCCGACAGCGGCCACAACAATAACCACGGCGGCGGCGGCAAGGAGGTGGCCGGAGGCGGCGGCGGGGAGAAGTGAGTGTGGAGAGGGCGGCGGGCGCGGGGGATGATGCGGAGGCGCCATGTGAGCGCCGCCTCCCCCTCGCACGCGTGGTGCCTGCGGAAGGGGCCGGGCCGGGCGGGCGCTTCCCCGGCAGGTGCGGGGACCCCGGGGGTGCCGGCGTCGATCCCGGCCGCTCCCCGGGCGGTGCGGGCCCGGCTCCCGGCGAGTCCCGCGGGTCGCGGCCGGCGGGCTCGGAGCGGAAGGGAAGCGTGGCGAGGGGGCGTGTGCGCCCCTCGGGGCTCCGCTCACCCGGGCTTGGGGCCCAGGTAGCGCCTCGGGCTTCCCCCGGCCCGGGGGTCCCTCCCGCGTGTGTGCGGGGGTGCCGTCCCTGGGGAAGCCGGCGCAGGGAGCGTGCCGGTAGGGTGGCTTTGGTAGCGCTTCCACTTGGCTAAAAATATTTTCCAAGAGAAGCGAAAGCTGTGTCATCTCGCATTAATTATTAAAGGCAGTGTGCGTGGTGAGTAGTGCTGCCTTGGAAGTTTTGCAGCACTGTCTTCTCCACGTCTGTATTCACCTGGATGCGTTCCTATGTAACCTGCCCTAGGGTGACGCAGCCTTGGCAGGGGGGTTGAACTGAGTGGTCTCCAGAGGTCCCTTCCAGCCCTAAGAATTCTGTGATCTAGTGCAGCCAGGGATAGATACTGCCACGCGTATGTGGTGAGTACAAATGCTTATTAGGTGCTGCAGGATGTGTGCCTGTGCCAAGAGGTCCTTATTTGTCCCTTGGTGACAAAGGTACATGCAGGTCATAGAATGATAAGGCTGTATATGTTTATGAAGTTAATATTTCTTCACTCATATCCTGAAATAGATTTTAAAAAAAAGGTCAGAGACAGGTGTATCAGCTCCAGTTTTTGTACCTGGTAATGGCTGGTAGTGGATACCAGGGATAGAGTATAATGATGTGGTAAATGGATTGGCAGAGCATTCTGCTCTGTTAGTCCTCAGCATTATGCAAGTCTTGAGTGTTCATTTCCTACCACCCCCTGTCTGACAGTCTGTGCATTGGTTGTTTGAACCTGGGTACATTTAGCATCTTGGATAACCTTTTACAAGAAGTTTGACAGCTTAACTGCAAGCCCCACGAAGACTTCTCCTTTGTGTGTGTTTGAAGTGTGCCCCGTGGCATTCCTTTAGGCACCCTGTGCGCTTATTATGGGGTAGCACAATTAAAATGAAACCCAAGCTGCTTTCCCAGGCTTTGCTATGCTTATTACTTAGATGAAGAGTAGATGACAGAAGAAGCAGGGCCGAGAAAGGAGTACCTTGTTTTGACACAGAGCGAAGTCTCTGTTAGTCTGATGCTAAGAGGAAGTCTGGAAAAGATTCCACAAGGCCAGTCAGGAAGGCTTCAGCCCTTAGCTTGTTAATAGTTCTGCTTTTGAGTTGTGGTTTGTGGGTTTTTTTAGCATGAACTTCAATATGGCAGGTGGGGAAAGAGGCTGTGGCCTTGTTCTTCTCTGCTTTTTCCCCCCAGATGCGTTAGGTACTCAGCCTGGTTCAGTGGGGTATAGCCTACTTTAAAGGCATCACTAGTTACTTCTGCTGTCAGGTGCCTTAAAAAATGCATGCACGTCAGGTTATGTAACCATGTACAGTATAATGCACAATCATACGGGTATTATTTTTAAATTTATGCTATTGTTCAACAAATATGAAGTCTCCTCTTTGAATTAGCTCTCTATGTAATGTTTTGGAACAAAACATTATTCTTCTGTGGCTTGAATAAGCGTGGTTTATAAAGATTGCACTTCTGTTTTCAAGCAGAAGTACAGACATTAAAAACTTAGGAAAAAACCAGCATGCCAGCCATGATGGGTTTTTGAGGATATTGCAAAGGTGATTTATTGAAGAAGTAACATTTTCTTAAACCGAGCTATTGTTAGCTTCCTAGCTAGCATCAGTTAGGGAAATTCTTTAATTTCTAACGTGTGTGGTAGAGCTATGTCATCACAAACCAGTTAAACACTTTTAATTTTGGCTTTTGACAAAAGGATGTGTTTGAAAGTCAGATGCTTGTTCTTTGAATCTTACTTCAAAATGGACAGGGAGAAATTCTGTAAAACATCTGGCATATAGTTACAAACAAGGAAAAAGCTAGAAACTTTCTTTTCAGGTTGTGCAGGAATTCCTGGTGGCACATTAGTCAGGCTTCTGGGTACTTTCATTCTTACTTTTCTTAATGCAGAACTATGAAAATCTTCCTTCAAGCATCTGTAAATGGTAGATTACATGTGGAAATCATTCCTGTATTAAGACAAAAGTACAGGGTTGAGCAGAAAAGTGAGGTTCTTCGAAAGACAGGTGTCTGAACTGCATCGACAACTGGGCTAAGTCAGTGCAGCCTGTGTATTCTACTGATTCCAGCACTTTACTGTCTTTAACATTTGAGTAGTGTTTGGCAAATGGTTTGTGGACCCAACTGGCAATAGTCCTTTTAGTCCTTTTTACTCTTTTTTTTGTTTGTTTGTGTTGATGGGCTATTTTTTTTTTTCTATTTAGTTATAAGGTCATGGTTCTGGGACACTGAAATAACCCATGGTGTCAAAAGACGGCAGTAAGGTTTTCCTGTTTATTTGCTTGCCTAACAGTCCTTGGGTAGAGAGAGTAGCAGTTGCAAGTGAAAGCCTAAAATGTTCTGTGCAAAGACTGTACAGAATTTAGAACAGTTTAATTCCTCATAGAGAGAATAAATTATGAAGTCTGTGGCTGATGAAATAACTAGTATCCCATTGCATAACCAGATCCCCTTGTGCATTTTTTCCATAACATCTTCCACCACCTCCTTATCCCCGCTATCCAGCCTTCACACTGTGTATCCAGCTGAAACTTAATGTATTTTGGGGAGGAAAAATAATTGAGCTTAAACTGAGAGTGGTCACAGATTGGTAAATTTAATTAATGGGAACTGTGGATTAAAATACAATAATATCTATGCTCATGCCTGAGTTATTACAACACAGTAGCCTAATACACTCAGTTATAGACGTGTATAATATTTAATACCATTTGCTCCTACTATCAATATAACTCTGCTTTGCTTGCTTTTACTTTGAGTGTGCATTGTTCATCTTGCATCTTATGCTGGACAGTAAAGGGATCAAACAGTTTATCTTAGCAGAAGCTGAGGACCCCAGAGCTGAATGTAGTACTCTGGGTGGGGTCTCATCAGAGCAGAGTAAAGGGGAAAATCCCCTCCCTTGACCTGCTGCCCACGCTGCTCTGGATGCAGCCCAGGACATGTTTGGCTCCGTGTGCACATGGCTGGGTCGTGTCCAGCTGCTCCTCCACCAGCACCCACAAATCCTTCTTGGCAGGGCTGCTCTTGATCTGTTCTTCCCCCAGCCTGTGTTGATTCCAGGAGTTACTGTGGCCCAGGTGTGGAACCTTGCACTTGACCTTGCTGAGCTTCATGAGGTTCACACCTGTACAAGCTTCTTCAGTTTGTCCAGGTCCCTCTGGATAGTGTCCCATCCCTCAGGCTTGTCACCTGCACCACTCAGCAAGTTTGCCAATGACACCGAGCTGAGGCTTCATTCCATCCCACTGTCGGTGTAATTGATGAAGATATTAAACAGTACTGGTCCCAGTACAGATCCCTGAGGGACCACTGTTTGTGGCAGTAATTGTGACCTCATCTTTATGACTGATATCATATTTGTTAATAATCCCTGAAACTATTATTAGCAGTATCATATCTTTATATCATTTGTTGTTCTGTAAATCCTGTTCTGCATTTTGGCAGTTTTATCTTGAAATACAAAGTAGGAATCTTCCACATTATTTGAAATTTAATCGTGTTTCTATCCTAGAAATTGAACATTTGTTAAAATGAAATCCTCCCCAGAATCTGATGTAGACTTTGTACTGATGCAAAAGGAAGAGCTGAAAGAAGGAATGATAAGGACTGCAAAGCCCTTGTGCTTGGAATTCCTATGTTCATTTTTCTATTTAAAACAGTTCACCAGTATTGTAGTCCAAAGATTAGTATACTGCCAAAGAAGTCTAGTTGTTTAATAGTCTGGTGCTTATTTATTTTTTTAAAGAAGGTAAATAAGTATCAAAAGTCATTACTCTTGAAATCAGGTAGACTGGAATTTCCACTTAATTTGACTGTGAAAATGGCAAGTTCCCTGACCTGAAAAACAGCTTTTTACATGTGTGGAACAGAATTATCTTGCTAAGTGTGCTCACACTGCCAAAACACATCTTTTAGGTTAAGCAAACATTAGTTACTGACATCACTGATCTGATAAACTGCAGAGCAAGCCTTTTCACCCCTATTTAGCTGATAAACTTTATCAAAAGATAGACTATTTGACAAGGAGCAATTTTCTGTGAATGTATTGAATGTCATCCTCTTTGCTTTGGTAGTCTGTGCAGCTCCATTGTTTAATTAGGCTGAGTGACTCAATATTGAACAACAGCAGATGTGAAAGATATGAAAACCATGTTGAGAGATTTTCTGCTGTGAAAGGTGCACATCTCTTTAATAGATTAAAATCTTATGAAGAGGCAGCTAAAATCTTGATTAAATGTCTGAAGTATTTTTCTGCACCTTTCCAGATAGAAATTCTGTACTTGGAACAGCTATTAAATTCTGAATAATTGCTCAGAAATGTGGAATTAAATAGGTTATCAGTTACAATTTCTCAGTGCATTTGCCAGCTGGTTTTGCCAAAGTGAAATAGGAAAGTTTCCTCTGCCAGACCTTCAGCAGTCCAAGAATGACTCGTGTAGCAGACACATTCCTTAAAACATAAAATTTTGACTCTTTGGGGAGCTCAGTTAAAAGCTCTGTGTAAGTGATGAAGATGTGTAGGGGTGTAGATGATGTAACTTAGCTTAACTTTTAAAATTAGTTCCCTGCAGAATTAGGATGCAGACACAGGGTGAAGCCTTAGTTTCTCTGTTGGCAGTTCTGGTTCTGTTGGACATACTGTCCCCAAAGGATTGAAAGCGAAACATGCTGCCTGGAAGACCTGAATTTTCTTTAGGAAAAGGGCTGTTCAGTAATTTGCTTGAGGTAGTTGCAAGAGTTTGTCTTGGTTGAATTGCCAGCCTGTCTGTGCATTAGTCAGCCAGCATAATTTAAATTAAAAAAAAAAAATCTAGACTGTAAGACAAGGAAAGTTCTGTTGGCTTACAAAGCTGTCTTCTGTTCTTAGTATGTAAATACAGTGTTTTAAATTGGAAAATGAGAGGTGGCATTTTTTACTACTGGTTTTCACAGCTAGTTACAAGGAAAGGAGGGAGGCAAGAGCAATCTAGAGGTGGTCTTAAATTTAAAAGGGTATTTGGATATAATCAGATTTTTATTAAAAATAATCATAAATCTGACTTGTGTAAGTATTGGGAGAGGATTAAACGTCAGTCAGTAAGATTGCATTGGCCTATCTAGGGTCTGTGCTTAGTTGTAGCATTTTATTTTTGCTGTTGTAACCCTGAGTTCTGTTAGTCAAAGAATTACTAATCTCTTGAAAACTTCAGTGACTAGAATTTGGACCTGCTTTTTGTACACACTTACATAAATGTATAAAAATACATAAATTGCCACTGAGCATTCTAGTTTCAGGCACTAGTTTATCTATTACTGTATAGTAACAAAATATTGCCAATATTAATAGATTATAAGATAGACCTTTAAAAATGATGGCTAGAATAGTGTAAGACTGCATACTCTGCATTTTAGTTAATATCTACATTTGTTTTCTTTTGGTTTTACGTCTTTTTGCTTGTCAAACATCGGAACATTGGCTTTTTTGTCTGGAAGCAAACCTGGGCACTTCAGAGGACCAAAGAATCAGAATCCCTTTGCTGTTGCTGCCCCTCCCAGTCTGGAAGTGTGCGTTCTACTGCTTGCAGGGCAAGTGTAAAGACTTGGGCTCCTGCCTGCTGCAGGGTGCTTTGGAATATCAAGGAAGGCAAAACTTATTATAGGTTAAATCTATAAGCTTCCAAAGGCTTTGCGGGAAAGCTGTCAGTACTGCAGCTTTCTGTCTTAGAAGGAATCTCAGTGCTTAGTCTGGTAGGTTTCCTTCAGATTTCACATAAAATGGAGATGCAGGTGACAAAAAACTGCAGGTATAAGGGAAGCCTATCTCGGAGTGAAATAGGTAACACCTGGGATCCTTGGAGAGCCGGTGTGTTTACACTGATAAGCACAGTGACCATTAAAGGTGCATCTACACTGGGTTCACTTAGCTGAGTAGGTGTGATGAGAGTCGCTCCTTCTGCTTCAGGTGCTCTATTATGCTGCAGATGGCTTTGCTTGTTTCACCATAACTGATGGGCCTTACATAAGCTTCTAGAAGGAGAAGGACTTTAGGACTCTTCCATGGAGTCCTGAAAACAGGACTGTTTTGAAGAAAGTATTACGCATTTATCATCTTCTCTTGCCTGTAGAACAAGTGGGTCAGTGTGCTCTACAACTTTATGTACATCTTGGAGTCTTATAAATAATTTATCGTCTGCAAGTAGCATACCTATCCTTGGTAACATCAAAAAGAGGGATATGTGATTAATCTGCTCCCAGAAAAATCTAAATGTAGTCTTAGCAGTAAATGTGTGACAGTAAAAATATGACTGAAGAATGTTTGCTACTGTAAAATCTATGCATGCTGCTTGTAGTATTACCATTTTTTTTTCTACTGAAGGTTTAACTAAGCTTTGTGTTCACTGATGAAAATGTTCTTTGAAATTAGTTGTAGCAGTTACATTGCTAGTGAAAATGTGTTTCCCTGAGAATAATGCAAAAATGTGTATAAATAAAAATAGGCACTAAAATAATCTATGCTTGTTTGTTTTTTCTATTTTCCAGTAAAATAAAACAAGGTCTTCTTCCCAGCTTAGAAGATCTACTTTTCTATACTATTGCAGAAGGACAAGAAAAAATACCAGTTCATAAATTCATAACTGTAAGTTTACTGTTCCAGAGTGCTGTATGAAAGCTAACTATTGCAAGGTTATTTTAACATTCTAAATGCAAGAATGCAAAGCAAAGAATTTCTGTTGTACATGTTTAGCTGTGGGAAGGAATGTAGCTATTGTTTTCCTCCCCCAGTGCTGTTTCTGTAGTTAAGAGAATGAGTATATTAATGTTATTTTTCACTTTTTTGATGTGCAAAAGAGTATGCTCGAAAGCATCTGTGCCTATGGCACGACTTGGTAGTGTTTATGCTGGTGTAAAATGTAGTTGGACCACTGGATTTCAAATAACATTAATGCTTTGACATAAAATGCAGCCAAAATGGCCAAAGGAAATTGCTATAGAATTAATAAAGTGTCAAAATGTCTCTGTTGATAATGCAGTGGCAGATCTCTTACAGTGATAAATGCTGAACAGATGACTTGATTGTAATGGCATATCTTTTCACTTAGTAATGATTGTTTTATCCTAACAGGCACTCAAATCTACAGGATTACGTACATCTGATCCTCGACTGAAAGAGTGCATGGATATGCTAAGACTGACTCTTCAGACAACTTCAGATGGTGTTATGCTGGACAAAGACCTTTTTAAAAAGTAAACTTTCTGTCAATTATGTAACTGTATAATTCTGAATGAATGCTGTCTGTGTTAGTGAATGCTGTCTTAAGGAGGGACATAAGGTATATAAATTGACTGTATATAAATTGATTAGAAAGGGAGTCAAACATACACTCCTGATGCTGTTTTGATAAAAGTTTGTTCTTAGATTTCCTGCAACAGACAGGCTGCGTGATCTCCACGAGAGTGTAATATGTCAGTGTTGTTTGCATGTGTGTCTGACTCCATACTGCAACTCTTGGTCAGATGCCAAACAAATTAATTGAGGCATCATGAAGTGTTTAGTATGATTATGTAAAACTGCTCCCTCACTGCATTGTCAGTTTTTAATCTGAAGTTCAGGATGCTGCTCCTGTGTGGTGAGATGTTCAGAGCATGTATGTAATTAAGTGAGTACGTGGAAAACGGTGAAGTTAAATTTCAAGATACGTGGAGATGAGAGGAGTTAGGATTGCAGACATTCCTTTGGTCTGTTTTGGAAAAGATCTGTGTGCTGTATTTTAGTGATGCTTTTTTTTATTTTTTTTAGCAAAGTCTGTAAGCTGAATAGTATAAGCACTGTTCAGGTTGTCTTCTCTTCATTTCAAGCAACTCCTTTGCTGCTCTACTTACAGCTTTTGTGTGCCAAAAGATTGGAAATTTAGAGGCTCTTAAATTTTGAAATAGAATTTTTAGACTATTTTTCCATCTGCATTTTTATTCCATTTACAGGGTAAATCATAATATCTAAAACTCATTTGCTCATACAATTTTTGATATGTATATATGTAATATGTATATTTCATATACATATAGGTATATAAATATATACAGCATATGCTTATGCTATACCATGTATTTACATAGTTTATGTAAGTATAAATATATGAAGTGTATGTATATATTAAAATATATATAAACATTTTTGGAAATAGATAGAGAAAAAGTGAATATCTGTGTGTGAGAGAAAATAACAAACCAGTCAACTCCTTAAGCAGATGTGAGATACTTTGTAAAGATCCAGCATGGACTAACTTTACTCCTGTGTTAAGTTCAAGACCAGGTCTTCACTGTTTTTATTGTCAGCACAGTAAAAACTCTAAATTGTGAGGTTCAGAAACCTTCCTGGGTGTATGGATGGATTGGAAAGGAAATGCATTTGCTATTATGCATTACATTTATAAAGGGCTTATTTGTCACAGTAAACTCTGAATTATGTTTTAGGCAAGGGCTCTACATTTGAAAAAGGACAAGTGATTGCTAATTAGCAGGATTATCTTATGTTCTATGTCACATTTCTGGGATTTTATCCTCTGTGTGAGGCGAGTAATCATTACTGTAACAATTTGTGGAAAGCTTACACGGTTGCTTCTTCTGTAGGAAGAGTTTTGAACATAAAGATTATACAGACGTGGAGAGGTGAATCTTATTTCACATAGCAAGTTTTTCTTTGCAGCAGCAGAAGGTTCCTTTGCAACCTTTTGTAAATTAAAAACCCCCAAGCTTCAGTTATCTGTTCCTTGTAGGGACACTTCATTTGTTGTGAAAAGGCTTGCACAGGGTCCCTGTATTTTCTTCTACAAGTGTTTAAGGTGTGAAATATAATAATGTATCTACTCAGCTGTACTTACCTCAGGACTTCGAAGCTTTGGTTCCCTAAACATAAAAGTCAGTGGTGTAATTCTCTTGAATTTGAATCCAAAGCTTCCAGATCAAATCAAGTATCAAGGTTAAGTGATCTGGAGTAGTGGTAGCATAAGCTTGACTAAATCAATCAAGTCCAGTAGAAATTACCTGTAAAATACACCAGCTCATGCATCCGTGTTGTCTGTTTCTGTATGCCTTTTTAGTGGTTCTAAACATTAGGCTCCAATTTGACTAAAATTTCATTATTTTGAAGTTTTTTGGCTTTACAGCACTCTCCACATCAGAAAGAATCTCCATGTTACAGGCAGAACAACTTGGAGTTTTAATCTTTAATCTGCAGAATTTCCCGAATTGAAGATTTCTAGGGTGCACATTTTGGAGAGAGCGCTGATAAATTCATGAATTAGCTGTTCACGTTGCATTTGTGTAACACAGCGTGGTCTTTGCAGGGTGAGACCAAGCTGCTACTGAAAGCAGTGCAACATGCTGGTTAGTTTGCTATGTGAATTTTCTTCTTTCCTTTCTTTTTTTTTTTTTGGTACTACTTAATGTAGTAGTACTATCTATCATTAGATGAAACTTGGGCGACTTAATAAATGTGGAAGATTGTACACGCTAATCTTCCTTACAAGGTGTGCACATTTTGACATGCCCTGTGTTTTTAGATGTTTCTATGACATTGTAGCTAGTTTGTAGAAAAATTTGATAATATTTGTAAGAAATCCTCCTACCTCTCTTAGCTTTTCCTTAAACTCATAGCATATTCCTAACAGAAAAATATATGACTTGCAGAAAGCCCTATTTCTTAAATGACAATATTTTGGTCAGTGGGGTAGAGTGGGGAGGAGGGGTAGGAAAGGCATAAGGCAATCAGAATTAATTCGATTATAGTGTACACTTGAATGAAATGATAGCTACTGAGTAACAGTTATAACTCCTAAGTTTAAACCCTGTTTTTTTTCAGAATAGCTTGCTTGACTTTGTAGGATTAGCCTTTGTCACAAGGTGCTGTCTGTCCTGCTTTATTGACCCAGAACTATGGTATTGCTACCACATCTTTGATGTGTGGATAAGAAGTAGCAGTCTGGGTGTGTTACTTACTGAGCATCAACCTGACAGTCTGGTGCTGGATCTCAGACAGGGTTTGCTATTTGCTGGTGAGTGGCTGTGTTGCTCTCTCAATATGGGTAGCAAATCCTGATGAAAACTTTAATTTTAGAGAAACTTAACCCAGGTATTCATATATGTTTTCATCCTGTTTGAGCAATTAGATCTGAGCAATCTTTTGACAGAAGTAGTAGAGGATTTCCACCATGTTAGGATATTAATATCTGGTTTGTCAACATAATGTCATTTTTTTCCTAAAATGTTTAAATATGTTGAACACTTCTACAGACCTAGTCATGGAATTTCACATGCCTTTCTGTAATGCTTAAACTGTAGCTTTTTAAACAGGAAAAGAGGTGTATCTATATACACAGCTGAACAGCTCTTCGAAATTGATAGTTCTGACTGTGTTTTTAGCCAGGTACTTTTGTGTAGGGAAGCACTAATCAGCAATCTGAGTCAGAACTTGAAAAATAATGGATAATCTAACAAGGTGATAAAGGAAACAAAGTGATCCTAACTTTACGCTAGAGAACAAAGATGCTATTTCCAAAAACCCTCAAACTATTGCTTTCAAACTTGGTTATACAAGTCATTGACAGTTAATATAGATCATAAGATTGCAGCCTAATCTTCCTAACCAAAATGTACCTGGAAAAATTTATAGTTTGAAAAGAAATTTTTTAAAGTGGGGCAAGAAGTTCTTGGATTGGGATTTGGCAAGAGAGTTCTTTTTTATTTTTAGGCTGAGATTGTAAAGTTTGTTGAAATGGAAGAATGTTAAAGAGGAAGTTTTTAGTGTGCCTATCCTGAACGCCACGAAACTATGTGAGAGATAAGTGCCAAGTTGTTCATAAGATTTGACCTTAGAAAGGTTTTTATTTAGCAATATATTTATTTACTGAAATTCCTCCCTGTGATCTTTCCCTAGTGCTCCACTTCTTCGGAGCCTGAGGGCAGCCATATCCAGAGGGTTACCTGGAACATAAATAGTTAAATACTTCAGTGGGGAGGAGATGTCGGCTGCAGAATTTTAGAGGCTGTCATGGCTCATGTCCTGTTAAAGGGAGACCTAAGAACTCTGTTATTTTGTCCATGCACCTATTGTTCTGAATACCCATCTAGATTACTTGAACCCTTGTATTTAATTTAGTCTGTGAATTCATATGATTTGCTTGGGTTAAGGATAAATACCCAGACAATGACCTTGGCAGAGTCTGGGAAAAATTGATAACAATAGGTAATGTCCTTCACCAGCACAGCCATTTCTATAGCGAGTTTGAATCCCTACATTAAAATGCTTGAACTGCTGAAGTGGGCATCATAGGCTTGGTGTAAATTTTAAGTCTCTAAATACCCTTGCTGTTTCAGAAACATGATGTGATCTTAAAAGGAGTGTATTTCAGTGCATACTGTCTTCTTGTTTTCCAGACTTTGTATTGAATTGTTTGAATAGGTTTGGGTGAATTTTTGATATTTTTTCTTTCTTATAAGAGTGCTTAATGCTGTCCAGGTGGTACAGGCAATGTTAGAAGTGCATCTGAACTTTGAACCTGGTGCATGTTATGTTGTTACTCCTTCTGCACACGGCTGCCATCAGCGTTATTAATTACTTTTGAAAAGGAGTTTTGCACCTGAAGTAGGTAAACTGTAATTGGAAGCTGCTGGGAACAAAAGCAAACAGGATTTTTTGCAAGATACAGAAAAAAAAATGACGGATTGCAACAAAACCAACTCAACTGCAATTTTAACTTAGGCTAAGAAAGCAGCATGTTACAGACAGTAGTTTGTAAGGTGACTGTGTACATTGGAAACTTTAAAATTTCTCTTTCGCTTTCGGAGAGCAGTGCTTATCAGCATTTGAAATAGGTATCAGTTGAATTTGAGATAAAGTCGTCTAAGTACTAAGGAGTTTAAAGGCTTAGAAAAAGAGAGGGGGATTCAAAGGGAGGAAAGTTCTGTCTCTTCACCGGTCTTCATGCACCTTCATTTTGAACTGATGATGACTTTTAATAGTAGGATTATTGAAATATCTATTCTAAGTGAAAACATTTCCCTAAAAATTATTTTTTTTCTGAATAAGTCTTAATTGGAAGGTATGTTCTTCTTTGTAGAATGTGCCTAGATGTTCTTAACTTTCCATTTGCCTGCATTAATAGTATGTGTCTGCTTTTGTCAACACTGCCAGAAGGCATGGTATAAGGGGGTTTACTGTTTGTGTGGTGTTAAACCTCCCTTTGTCTTCCTTGCACCGGGATAGGGCTGTTAATACCCTTTATCAGGTCATATTTCAACTGACTTGATAGTGGCTTCCAATTCCCACCCTGCTTGCGCTCTCCCCCCTCACCCACAGACACACCACTTTCAGTATGTCTGTTTATGTTTTCATCCTTCCTTCTGTTTGCCCTAGATAAGTCCTTTCCTTTTTACCTCATCGGTTTTTTAACTGACCCAGATGGGCTGATGTTCAGAGGGTGTGGCCGATAGTGTAACTGTGTTCTGGGCTAAAAGGCAACAGGGATTCCTTAAGTGCTGGCGGTTTGAAACAAGAAACTTGCCGTACTGCTCACTCTGAACTTTTGCTTAGTTCAGGAGATGTTATCAAGTTTTTCCACAGGGTTTTTTTCTTATTAGAGTGGAATCACATTCCAGTTTGGTCTCTTGGCAGCATTCTCCCTTCAGTTCATGGTCAAAGAGTGAAGTGAGAGAAAGCAACCCTGAACCTTCCAAGTCTGATCTAACTCTGAAATTAGCACTTTTTTGGACAAGGACTGGGTTGGATAAACTTGAGATAGCTTGATCCTAAGAAATGGGTGCTTTAGATCCCTTTTGCAAGCTGAGGTGCTACTTGAAGGCAAATTGACAATACCTTGCAGTATGGCTTCACAGTTGAAACTTCAAAAAGAGAGCTTTAGGTAGAAAGGAATAAAAATGAATGCAATAAAACTATTATAACTAATTTTAAAAAGTAGAGTGACAAATTGGAAAAGTAGTAAAGCCTTGTTCATGTAGGCATGTAGCTTCAAGGGACTGAAGGTCCTAATTAAATAACAGGTAATTGCTACTTAAGTAGGCTTTTGGACAGTACATTATCAAAGTACTAATAAAGTTTTTTAACTTTTTGCAGGTGTGTACAAAGTAATATTGTGTTGCTTACTCAAGCTTTCAGAAGGAAATTTGTCATTCCAGATTTTATGTCGTTTACTTCCCATATTGATGAGCTATATGAAAGTGCTAAGAAACAATCTGGAGGAAAGGTAACCTGTTTGTAAACACAACTTCAAACTTCCGTAGATTTTCAATGTTAACCAAATGTGTCATTTGTTAAGTAGACAGATTTTTCTTACATTTTTAGCAAAATTAAACTGATAACTTAATGAAAGAGTTTTTGGAGTTCAGTTATGATTGCAACTTATAAATTGTGTTAGAAATAGAGTTCACAGCCTCTAAGAATCTTGTAGCGTTTTGATGTTGGAATATGAAAATAGCAGTATTCTTTCTTATAAAACTGCTGTATAATTTGTCAAACTACACTTAGTCTATAGAAAAATTATGCAGCTCTACACATCTGGCTGGATTGTGTGACAGAAGTAATTGTCAATACTGTACCTTTGTTAGTAAATAAAATTTATTCTGGTGCTTATTTTCAATAAATTAGTTAAAAAATCCCAGACTGTGTTACAAGCTAAAAATTTTATATGATTTGAAAATGCTGAACATGCGGTAATACAGAACACAGATACCTCTCTAAATGTGCTGAAAATTTTACCTTGAAAAATTATTTGATAGTGATATAGTGATAGTGATATAGTGAATATAATAATTTCTAATGAAGTTTTAGATATACCACGTGATTATTAGTAGAATAACTCAGTTCTACCTTGTGTATTCTTTCCATTGACATTTATTTTAATTAATGTAGAGTTAAGTATTTTACATATTGTAATGTGTCTCTTTATTTCATGCTGTGATAGGTTGCTGACTATATCCCACAACTGGCCAAGTTCAGCCCCGATTTGTGGGGGGTGTCACTTTGCACCGTCGATGGACAAAGGTATATTGTAACTTCTAGATTTTGTTCTTAGAATAGTTGAAGGACAGATAGAGGCAATGCTTCTGTAGTATTAACCTTTGGGAGTTGAAAAGCTTTGTCTAATAGTGCTTGTGCATCAAGCTATATAATTTTTGTGTAGGTCACAATGTACAAAGTGTTAGTTCCTTCTCTGCATTTTAATGTTTTCACTGTAGCATTGTTATATAATCTGTGTGTCACTGAAAAAAATGCAGATTCATGTTCTTTGAAAAGAAAATGAAGATGTGAAAACTGGACAGAGCTGAATATGATTTTGCTTTTCAGGTTTATCAAGCTATTCCCTGTAAGGGTGTATGTAGGTCTTAGATACAGTCAAAGTGATTTTATTCTTCTCTCTGAGTAACTCAGAGTAGCAGAGACAGTTAGGAGCCTAGACGTAAAGGGATACCTTGCACCATCTAGCTGAGAAGTAACGTGAGCTCTGTCTACCTTTGTGAGTACACAATGCAAGACGCCCGTCAGCTCTGCTGACCTGCAGTTTGGTGTGCTCCTACTGCAGGTTCTGGAAACTGCAATTTTTAGGTGCTGGGTTTGTGAATGGGGCATTCCTGAGAGCATCAGACTTGCTTCTGGTGACTATGGCTTGGAGTTCATTTTGCCATGATCTGTTGAGATCCATATGTTTGCTTCTAATTAGCCATATGCTCTGTAATCTCAGGGGAGGAGCTGTACAAGTGAGCTGAAGTATTTTTTTCATCTCCCTGTTTAAGTGTCTGAGTTATAATCTATTAATAGTAAAAAACCTTAAATTGCCATTTTGCTTTGTTTTGGATATTATGTGCTAATGAAAGTTTTTATAATGTTAATATTTGTAGTGTTTGATGTTGTGTAATGTTAGCTTTTATGATGCCAGAATGGTATTGTGATTTTCACTGAAGCCTGCCTGTGTTTTCTGCAAAGAAAAGAAGCAAATGCACTCCTGATTTTGCCATCAGACAAGTGGCTGCTTCAAGCCTTTTGCTCTAGATATGGCATATGCTCGTTGCATGAGTCACTCTTTGGTGCAGTCTGACATAGATGCTGAAAGTAAACTTTCTAAGAGATAGCATGTAATAAGTGTTACAAAATATCTCTGCCATTATCAAAGGGAATGTAAATACAGCTATTTGATTATTGTTCTCAAATTGCAAAACCAAACTGTATCTCATCTTTGTTTGTGTAGACATAAGTAAGTATAGTGGCTCTATTTGGGTCCGCTATATGTTGTTCAGTATGTAGTTTGCAATTGAGTAGGATAAGTGTAAGACTAGAGATTGGAGGTGATTTTTTTTTTTTTGCTCTGGTACAAACCCATTTCTGAACTCGTTTTCATTTTGTTACCTCTGCAGTAGTCAGCAACTGACTTTGTTATGCTTGGCTTACGGAGTCAGTCGCTAAAACCTCTTAATCTCATTGTTATGTTCTTTAAAATGACACTTGGTAATAATATGCTTTTGCTTTTTGGGACGTTTTTGTTAATAGTCCTTGTATGTTGACGGATAGATGAAGCATTTAACACACTACTGCTGCAGCTGGCAAACAGGAAATTTCAAGCCTCTTCATCTGTGTTTTTCCCAGGCATTCTGTGGGTGATACCAAAGTTCCATTTTGTCTTCAGTCCTGCGTGAAGCCTTTGAAATACGCGATTGCTGTCAATGATCTTGGCACAGAGTATGTACACAGATATGTTGGTAAAGAGCCTAGTGGATTACGATTCAACAAGTTGTTCCTGAATGAAGATGGTAAGAGATACATTATACTTAATAATGCAAATACTCAGTTTTAGAAAATTGAGGCAAGCCTACACAGTTTTTTCAGTCTTGTCATTTTACTATATCCTCTTAAGTCTTACTATCAGGCAGTGTCCCAGAATATTTTGCCATCAGCAAGGTAGACTTAGTCTTTGTTAGTCACTTTTGCCTAATTTAGCGTGCTAATAAAACATGTTTTACTGCTTCTATTCTATTGGCTAGTTATTGAGCTGTAGGAAAACCCAAAGAATTTTAACAATGCAGGTATTTGAAATTTATTTAGTTGAGTTGGTAGCAAGTGTTCCTTAATCATGGCTTCTGTAAAATGGTGGTGAAAGGATCAAAGATGTTAAATTGATTTTAAAAAACATATCACTTCTCAGCCTTCTGAGAAGCAGATGCTGGTGCCAAAGGCCAGCACTGACTAGTTTCCAGAAGGCGAAATCTTCCCACAGTTTATTCTAAATGGCATTTGGTTACTGTTTCAAAACAATGTTTTTATTTTTTTCCCTGTGGCAGGAGTATTTTAGCAAGAATTTCTCATACAGCACTTACCTAGACTATTTCTTTTTCATGTTATATTAATTCTCAAGCATGGAAATTTTATTTTAAAAAACTTTATGGCAAAAATCTGAGAAAGATGACTCATGTAGCCTTAGAGGAAATACTGGATGTTATCTCTGAAACACAAATGTTTCTTCTAGTGGATCTGTCTCAGTAAAAAAACAGACAATGTTTCCGTTGCCATGGTATTGCAATTAATATTTAATTACCAGCATAAGGCTTGGATGACATTTTTGTCAAGGACTGTATTGAATTCTGACTTAAATATCTATATTATTAATATATTAATGATACCTAATGATATTTATTATGTTTATAAATATATGCAAATGATTATATAAAGATTAATTTATTTATATCTTAAAAATCATCTTTCCATACTTAAAAATATAGAACATGTCTTGACAATTTGTTTTCTCCGTTTTATTATGTTAGTAAATAGTGATGAAATACCAATGTGAATATATTGCCAAGAGGGGTTAAGCATTTTGTCAAGTTTTGCTGTCTTGTCTTTGCTTTCCTAGTTTTTCCAAATACAGTGTTGTGACAGTGTGAAGACTTGTCTTTCATATCCTACAAAAGCTTTACTACAAAAAAAGCTTTGATGGTGGTGAAAATTGCTCCATAATTCCTTTGAACTAATATTATGTTCTGTATTTTGTCTTTTTTAATAACATGACAAAGTATAGTAATTATTTTCTTCCTTTTATTGCTACTTTTAAAATTGAACTTTAAGATAAGAATTTGTGGGCTGTGGTCTTTTACTGTTATACTTTGAGTGTTTATAAGGCAAGAGTGTTTATGATGCATATTATGTTATGCACAAGAGAATTTGGACTATTGAAATTTTGACCAATGAACATGAAATTAATCGAGAAGACTAATTTACATGATAGAAAATTGAATTTTTAAATAAGTTCTTCTGGGGCTGGTAGACATAAGCAAAAAGGTGCTGGAGCTGACCTGGATGGCCTCTTATATAGTCCTAAGGAAAAGACTAAAACAGAAAGTAGAAGTCTAATAAATAGAAACATTTCAGTTATAGTGAGAGAAAGGGAGGTTGAGTTTTTCCAAGTGAAGGCAGAGGAGGGAAGAAAAGGATTTAAAAGATTAAATCTACACTTTGCTTGTAGATTTAAACCACTGTATGAACTTTTGATATGCAGAGTATTTGTCAGTTTGAACATCCATAAATGCTTTGAAGACCAGGTTTGAAAATTTTTTTAAAAATATAGATATTTAATCAATTTACTTTCTAAATGTTCACATGTAGTTGAATTTCATGTTCATAATCCAGATTTTATGAAGTGATACACAGGTGTTTGAAAACTGTTTAGACATGCATCTGAAGCTATTTTTTCTATACTTACTATATGGAAGATTCCTAAAACAGGATGTTCTTGCATTTCATTGTTTACTAGTATTGAGATACAAGCTGGAAAGAATGAAGAGTATTTTAAGACAATTTTAAATTATAGCTAAAAATGCCAACTTACAACAAAAAGCTGTTGCTATGTTTTGAGTATGATCTGTGCTGTGCAATGGAAATTTGGAAACTTCTACAGGCTTATGAATATTCAATTTTAAAGCTTGTTTTATCAAAGGGAATGTATTGCCCATCCAACAATTCAGATTTCTGGAGGAATAAAGCAATCTCCATGCTAGTTTAAAAAAAGATTATTCTAGTTGATTGAAGTAGATCAGAAATTCTGCATAGTAAAATATGTCTGAAATAGGCATTAACAGAAATAATTTTCCTGGCTGTGGTCATTAAACAGTTACAGGCTTTTTCATGTCCATTGAGTTAACGATGCAAGAAGTCTAACCATACCTGTATATATGAACAGTTAGTGTCTCTTATCCATACATACAACTTTCACTTGGTGATAATTATTTGTAGAATTAGTCCAGTAATAAAAGTTGTGTTGTAATTGAATGAGGGATTGCCAGGAAATTGTTTGTTTTGCTTTTATTTCATTAAGGATAAAAACATGAACTTACTTGGAAGTGTAATGAGATGATACAGCAATACATGTGACTTGCAGAGAAGCTGTGTAAAAGATTTTATTTTTTTATCAGTCTGAGCAGATCACTGCCTTTATTGTTTGTTTATAGAGAGTGTGTGCGTGTTTTGTTTTGGTAATGTGTGTCAGTTAGGTTTGCACAGTTTGATACCGCTTCCTGAAGATTAAGGAATGAATTTGTTCACCTCTTTGGCAAACTTGCAACTACATCATCAGTCTTCACACTTAGTTGTTGTACAGGGTGGAATCCCTTCGCTGATGGCACCCACTGTGAGGTAGATCAGTAGTGGCTGCTGATTTAGAAATAGACCTATGTATGAATTTCTTTAAAAATTAATGTAGTGTCAGAACCTATACATCCCCCAGAGGTGAAAAATTACCTGGGAATGGAAGACATCTCTTCTTTGAAATCTGCAGAAATCTTTCAGAATGTAAGTTTTTATTTAGGCGTCCTAGCCCTTAAAGAAGGCCAGTACAGCTTAAGTTTGGGGAGAGGTTCTTCATTGTAGAATGGGATATTTCGGTTGGAAGGGATCTACAACAATCATCTGTTAAGGACATTGTCCAAATGCCTCTTAAGCCACTGACAGGCTTGAGGTGTGGACCACCTCTAGGAAGCTTGTAGCTGTTTTGGCAAGATAGAAGGTTTTCTATTACAGACACCTATGTATGGGAAGTGTTTGAGTGGTATTCCCTGGTGCTATGCAGATAATGGTGAAAACTGCTTACCTGGGACCTGGATACTCTGGCAGGGTTTGTTGTGCTTAGAAGAGGCAGCAGTGGGTTAATGGCAGGTGTCCTGCTCAGTGCTGTGATGTGCTGGAGTTGGCAGCAGTAGGAAAGGCCCTCAAAGGACAGCTGTTATTAGTGTGTGGTGAGAGGGGCTGCTGTACCTCCCCTTAGCTGGTAAGGCTCCCACAGTGATGTTCTTGCTGGCTTGTCATGGGGGGAACAACACATCTGCATTTCACAAGAACGTTCAAGAAAGTCCATGTTTTGTTTATCAGAAGGTTCTTCCCTTCTTCACGTGCAGGCAGCACATGGAGATGTGTTAGTTGTAAAGTGGCCAGAACAAGTACAGGTAGCTTGAGATGTTAAGCAGTGGGAGACAGGAATCTTCAGAGTAGAGGAGTATGTAACCAAGAATACCTTGACTTTGAAGGTAAGAGGTGACATCTCCAGAGAAATAAGAAGCAATAGCATTTCTGAGGGTATATTCTGTGTGGACGTATGACATTGGTAAACTTTTCAGTTGCTGAATGCTAAATAAACATTGCACATCCTTTTTATTTAAACATACACGTGATACGGAATCTGGTTGTGTTTTTTCTTTGTACTATGTGGCAGATTGAAACTACAGAGATGCATAGAAGAATCGAGCAAAATCTTTGTAAAAATAATTTTAGAATGGGCTACATATGATAAAGTCATGAGCGTGTTTATGGACTGGAGTGATACCTGATGTTGGTGAGAGGAAGCTGCAAAGAACAGAAGCGTAGCTAGAGTGAGAAATGAGGGTGACAGTGTGTTCTGATGAAGCATGGGAGCAGTGTTGTTGTGGACTGTGTATCCAGAGTTTAGATCCCCAGCTCAAGGAGAACAGTGAAAAACTGGGGAGGGCTCCAGCACAGGGCTGCCAGGGTACTGTGCAATCCAGGACACATGCAACTCCCAAGGAGCAGTCGAAAGGGAGAGTCTAGGGGCTCCCCTGGAAGCCTCTTCAAATTCTTGAAGAGCAATTGCCAACATGAAGAGCTCTGTAACTCTTCCTTGGTGTAGTGGCAGCTGGTACAACAAGGGCCAGTGGTCCCATGCTGTGGCTTGGGAGCTGCAGGTTGGATGTTAGGGTAAATTTGTCCTCTAGGTGAACAGGATTGCTGGAGAGGTAGAGGATTTGCCACATTTGGAGGTTTTCAAGGCTCAGTTAATGGAACCTTGGCAATAGCCTTGCCTTGAGTGGGAGGGTGGAGGAGATGACCTCCAGATGCGCCTCCTGACCTGCACGCTGTGATGCGGTGAGTGGTCGTTTGACTTGTGTTCAGGTTTGTGGTCCCTAAGGAGCTGTGGAAATGCTATGTTTTCTTATCCAGGATCTGGTTTTAATCGAAAGTCAAATACATTTGACCCTCACTGCTTGCATTAGTAGATAGCAACAGGATATTTGATATATGTGTATCTTAAGTATAATCAAATGAAATCAGAACAATTTGTGAGTCTCTTTCAGAGAGATAAGGAATGGCAAGTTTGTATTTTAGGGGAGCTTCACTTTTTTTGGAAGGTATTGGCCCTATTTTTCCACTAATAGAATAGTTTGATTTATTTAAAAGGTCCTTTTAATATTGACTTTCTGAAAAATACTAATAAAACTTGATGATTAGTTTTTGGAGATTAACTGATAGTTGTAGATGGCTAAGTGCCCAGTGTAATTTTCATGGGAAAATGCATGATTGCTGCAAATATCAGACTCCTCTCCAAAACCCCAATCATCTCAAGTTTCTTTTAGAGTCCATGTTTGTGTATCATGCATAAAAGTATTGAACATTTTTTGTGTTTTTTTTAAATTAGTATTTTTTCAAATTTGGAGATAAAGGAACAGGAAATAAAGAATTCAAACCTGTCGTGATATTAATGTATTGAGAATTGTTTGAGATTTGCTCAGAAGTCAACATCCTAGTTAAAAGACAGCAAAAATGTTAGTTCATAAAAGAAAAGGGTAATTTGTGGAAGGTAGATTATTTGGGAAAAGTAAGATGGCTGATAAGGAGAGGTTTTTTAGAAAAAGAAGGTAAAAAAGGTGATCCATTCAGCAGCCAAAAATGATTTGGGAATGCAAAGATACTGTTAATATGGAGATTGAGGGGAAAAAGGAAAATGTAAGTGTAGCAGGTATGTGCAAGTCAGCTATGAACTACATTAAATTCTAGTGAGGATGAGTAAATTGATATTTGCATTTCAGGAGCTGCCAGTAGAAACCTCTGGTTCTTAAAAAGAATCAGAATTTTGTATTCATGTACAGCAATAAGGAAATTTAAGAACTGGATTTTAAATTTTTTTTTAAAGGACCTGTTTAAACACTTTTGAAAAGACTAAGACTTGGTAATTTGGGGGAAAAATTGGAAAGTCCTGAGGTTGCTCCACTTTTAAGTGTTGCATTAATCAAATACTGGAACACTGAAGAGGATTCATAATTTTCAAGAAAAGAAATGATACTGAACCAAATAATTAACTGGATTGTTAAGTAGCGTAAGGCTGAGTGTGTTCTAAGCTGTAGAATGTGGTGCTGAGAATTATAAAAAATTGTGTGTAGTGTTGGATTACAGTATCTTAAAGATTTAGGATTATATAATAACTGTCCTGTAATAGTAACTTTAAGTCATACATAAATCTAGAATAATTTTACCCTTAGGCACTTGACTGGTTTTGTTTGACAAACATGTTATGGAATATATTTGTAACTGAAAACTTTATTTCACAGACAGGCCTCATAACCCTATGGTGAATGCTGGAGCAATTGTGATCACATCTTTAATCAAGGTAAAAAGTTAATTTTTAGTTTCTCTCTGAGTATTTTAGTAGAATGTAGAAAAAATGTCTCGTACAGATTATAAACTGTATTTGATTTTTGTCTGCAGTATCTGATGGCACTTTACTCATTGGCAGGTAGACAAGCTCTGGTATTTTGGAAATAGTAACCTTTCTAAACAAATGCAGTGTTAGACTAGCAGTTTCTAACAAGTATCAGTGCATCTGAAAAACTCTTTTTCCTTGATGGTGTTAGATTTATTTCCTTCTTTAGCTGCACAACACTTGATAGTTTCTTGAGAGTGTTGCCTCCTATTTGTTAATTGATGAGGAAGTTTATTGCTCAGGAACATACTTTATAGCCTTCAGAAGTACGTTTCTGAGTGTCTAGTGCTCTTACAAAGTGTAAAGTTACAAGAGTATTTCTTGCAGAAGAAATGGAAGATACTATAATTTGTACAGGAGCAATGCTGCTATATCTAAATGTCAGTCTTATGTTGAATTTGTGTGCTATTAACATCCTACACCACTAAATTATGTTGAGCTTCTATGGTACATAGTTGCTGTTGGGATGTAAGTGTGCTTTCATAAATAAGAGTGTTTGAAAATAGTTACTTATTTTGCTGAGCACACCAGGACTGAATAACGGCTTTACATCTTTAGTCCATGATCTTGAGACTTTTGGAAAGCTGTATTTTATTTTTTCCGTAGAATAGCTGTGTAAATGTCTTGAAGTTGTTAATGGTAAAAACTCCATATAATGTTAATGCTTGCCAGATACTTGACTTGTGTTTTCTGCTGGTTTTGGTAGCCACAGGTACAAAAAACTATTTTTTTTTTTCCTAAGGGTACCTGCATAGAGTTCTGGGGAACATGTCTGTCCCCTGGAATTTTTGAGTAGTAAACTTGTTACTGTTACTTCAGAGGTCTAAAAGTCTTGTTTACAACCTGTTTCTTGGTTGCATTTCAAAGTCTGTTAGCTACAGTGTGTTTCCTACCCCCTATTTCCAAAACGTTGATTTTAAAATTACTTAGATCATGATTTTCTGTTATTTTATGTTTAAAGAAGGTGTAAGAACTCCTGCTTAAAGACATTTATCTTTGATAGCTGTAGGTGAAAGAAAATGGCCTTAAGTATGACAGGTAAATTCATTCACATTTAATATTTTTTAAAGGTTGACTGAGCATTGAAATTCACTTGGATAATAGTGAATTTTAAAATCTGACTTAACACATTTGTCTGAAATGTCAAAATGTTAGTCCAACTACAACATGCCCTACTGATCATAAGGCAAAACAAAAAGCATGTGCCTCTTGGAGAAGGCACGTAGTTCTTGATAAATGGTGTACTTCTGAATAGATAACATGGATTTGTTTATTGCATGCAACTGTGCTATTTGTTAGAAGGATGGGAGATTGGTTTTGCTGGGTGGCTTTTTTTTTTACTTTTATTTGGGTTTTTTCTGTAATGTTCTTATAAAGAGTATTGCATTGCACTAACATTTCTGCATGTGGTAACTGCACGTCTAGTGGACGCGTATCTTACTTATCACACCATTATTTGTTTTCAGTGTGATCAAAATATAGATTATTTTCTGTACTGCTTTCACTAAGATACCATTTATTGTTTGCACAACTAACCAAGCTAAACATGTTCTGAAGAAAATTATGTAGAGGGTCACAGGTACAAAACTACTTAGTAGTTGTATTTTTTGTGAAGTAACTTCTTTACAATCTGCAGCTTAACATTATTCCTACTAACCAGTGAATTACGTAATTCACATTTGTATTTGATCTAATATCAAACTTACCTTTTTTTCTGAAAAAGGTGGCTTCATTAACTCATGTTTTGCCCTCAATTCCTTTGCATTTATTCTTTTTATTTAAGGTGTTACTTACATGTCTTGAAGACAGTGTATGGCTCTTAAAGTACAAGAAAAGTTAAATTCACCATGTATTGCAGATTTATGTAATGATAGCATGTTAATAACTACAGAGAGGTTGTTGCTGTATTTCATACTTAAGAATGCTTTTATCTCCTTTGAGATTCATTTTCTCTGACTGAGAAATGGATCTAAGAAGTCTTTTGAAGTTCCCGTATGTGGTACTGAGTTTAGTACTGAGTGTTAGTAGACGTGATCTTGCACGCAGCTGTCCTTAGAGCCTGGCACAGATTATGATTACTTGTGGATGAGAGATGATGCTTGGAGTAATCTCTCTGTCAGAGTATGTTAACATGTAATGTGTTAGCATTTTAAGGGTAGAAAAGGCTCTTAGCATCACATACCCAGTTCTGACTGCTGTAAGAATTTGGTGTTCCCGCCTTGGAACAGAGCAGGGACCTAAACTGTAACGTTACATTGTCTTTGCAATCCATAACAATAAATAATTAGGGTATGTGCATGTTAAATTGTATGTTTGTTTGAGTTACTTAGGCATGGCTGTATCATACTCCTGCCATCTTAAGTGATTCTCCGACTGCCCTGTGTTTGGGACTACGATGTATTTAGATTTTGGTGCCTTAACCTCTGGCTCTGTTCTAATTGTACTTGCATTACACTCCACAGACTGTTCCAGCATTTTAAAGCATGTATCTACAATAAAAATGCATTAGCAAAAGGATATCCTGCAGGTCACTTTCAAAGAAATAAAATTTAAAAAAAACCCCTAAGGACCTTTTCCCTCGTTGATAACTGTACAGCCATTTGCCTGTAATACTAGTTATATAAATGACATAGTTACAACAATTTTCAAGTAATTTTTATCAAAAGAAAATTGTAGTGGCAATTACAGGAGTTTGTGGAAAAGTGGTATGAGAGAAAACAGTAATTTTTTCCATATCTCCAAGGAAATACAGGTGCTTGAAAGAAGGTGATTCAACTCCTGTACAGATTCAGTGCAGCTTTCTGTACATCACATTGGCTGGGAAAAGTCTTTATAGCCTGTGGTATGGATAGATTTTACTGCTTTGATCTGTTATGTTTTCTTAAACTTTAAACTCAATTCTCAGGGCTTGTCATCTCCAAGAATATCAGTGGTTTTGTCAGGGACTTCCCACTTCCACATTACCTTTACTGACTTGGCGTGCTGGAAGTGCAGGTGAGATGAAGAGGAAGGGTTCAGAGAGAAGTATGTGGAAGGCAGATGGCTGTGCATGGAATCACCAGAGGACAAAGGATTAATCTTAAGTCATTTTTATTGTATGCTTTAACATTCCATCTGTAGATAAAAGTTTTCCTAATCTAACAGCAAAGGTTCAGGCAAATACAGCATCTTTAAATCCTCTAAGTGCTGGCAGCCACATGTAGACCGTAGACAGTGTGGACTTGAATGCTCACTGAAGGAAGGTGTTCTGTGGTCTTGAATTACGTGGGAAGCATTTAGACTTTTTGGGAATAGCAGAATTCATAGTTCTTGCCAAAAATTCGGTGTACGAGAAAATGAAAATGCTGATCTTGCTGACCGTAAAACACCTTAGTTCAATGGAAGCTTTTTTTTTTTTTGTGATATATTTAAGAGCTTTCTAAATATGCTGATGAATCACAAGATAAATGAGGCAAAGAGTGGTAGAAAAAACCTGTCTAGCTGTTCCAAGGGTCTGTTTGCTGTCAGGATTCAGTTATTAGGAAACCTATGCAGTTACAGTTTAATACTTGAGAGGTGGGAAAATGCATGGTATATTTGACAATATAGTTACAATAAATAGTACTGATTTAGCTTAATTACTCTGTGCTGTCACTTGAGTTATCCTTCCTGACTGTGTAAATGTACATACAAACCCCTTTACAACATGTGTTGGTGTTGTGATCTTCTCTGCCAGATACTTGACTTTACTTTGGTGACATTCCCTCTCTTCCTAGGTTATTAATTTTCTTGTGGTAACTAATTTGGGATAGAACTTACATCCATGTTTTTCTCCACTTGCTTTTTATTATAACTCAAGTATATTGGATGTTATCTGACGTAAAATATGTAGTAGATTCTGTGAAATGACATGCATTCAGTGGTCACACATGCCCAGAAGTGAAGGACACAAAATAATCTTACATGTATTTGAAATTTTCATAGTATTTGTCTTAGGTCAAGTACTGCCTGTCTCAGTGTACTCGCAAGTATTTCAGAGCTGAAAATGGTGCACTAAACTGTCAAGACACCAGTTCTCACAGAACAGGACCATCTTAACAAATAAAATATAGAAAGTGTGTAAGTACAGAAAGCTAAAATAAAGGCATTAGTAGTTAACTTAATGAAAAATGCTCAAGTGTAAAAAAAAAAAGTTTTCTTGCACTCTGACATAGTATTACAATTTTTTGTTTCTGGATGTTTTCATCACAGTGTAGTGTTAGATTATAAATTTGGCTTTAAATATTCCAGAAATTAATTTTTAAATAATCTATTATTAGAAGATTATAAACTTCTCATGATCCAGGTGTTTGTATCAGCTTTGCTTAGATTCAAAATTGAGAAATGGCTTTAGCAAGAGACACATGGTAAGAGCTTATATGGTCTAATCATAGAAACAGTGTTGATCAATGAAAAGTGGCTAATATTAACTACTTTTTTAATAAATATTGCCTAATTTTGTTGTTGCAAGCTCTGGTAAGTATCCATGGGTCTCTTTCCTATGTAGGCATGTAGCCTTTGCAACTGTTTATATTTTTTAGTAGAAATACAAGTACTACAAGTACCTTGTTTAAAAAAAAAGGGAAGATCACTAAAACCTGACACAGTCAAAAAATTCAAATTTATGATTGATAGCCATAGGTTCATTGGGGTTTTAAATGTTTACAAAATTATATTGAGCTGTCTTCTGCAAGTTTGAATTTTCTGCCTATCAAACGGCTTCTGTCCTAACATTGTAAATTTAATTTTGTATTCATTTAGAAGTGCTTTTTTTCATATGTATATACACACAAGCATGTATAAGTGTGTATATGAACATATGTTCCAGTAAATGTACGAAGTGTTTGTGGAGTTAGTGCATGGAATGTTTTCTTTGATGTTCTAGACAAGGTTGAATTGCATCTGAACTCCAAAAACGCTTTTTAAGTAGTATTGTCACGGGTGCCCCCAAACTCATAGGTTTATACAGTCAAGGTAAAAATAAGAAGTACTCGTGGAAGAACAGAGGTTTCCTTGTCTCTTTTATTTGTTAAATTTTTTATGGAAAAGCTGCTCAGTACTCTGAATGTTAGGATTTTATATTTGCAATTGAATTTTAATCATAGAATGTGTGTTGCCCGTGTCTCTTCAGCTTTTTAGGAGGAGCAGGATACCTCTGTCAGCTGCTGAAAGAGGGGAACTAATCTGCTGGGGTTTTTAGTCATCATGTGTATGGAAGCAGAGTTTCTTATTTCAGTAACATGTTGTAGTAAATCCCTACTGAGGTCTTGATCATGTGATTGCTTAAGCAAATAGTTCAGGTGTATGAGCAGTCTAATTTCAGTAACAGTGCTTTTGTGTGTCATATGAAATACCTCTACAAGTGCGCGGAACATCGAGGACTAAAACCTCATCATCTGGCTTAGTATGCAGAAGATTTTCTTCCCAAAATAGGAGTTTAGCTGTGAACTTTGAAAAGGAACCTTTTTTATAAAAGCTGACGTGGAAAAAGTTTGCATTGAGTCTTTTGCCCACTAATTTTATGTGCTGCTGGTAAAGCCATGTTTTTGTTGAAGGGAATATTTTTTTCAACTGGGCAGAACAAAAAAGTGAAGTATTATGTATTTATATTTTTGCAGAAAGCATGATCCCTTTCTCCCTCTTTTCTTTTTTTTAACAAAAGAATCTGTTTCAATTTATTATACATGTCTAACCATACAATTATCAATGCAGCATCCCATAACTAATGCTGACCCACTTTCCCAGAAAAAGATGTTCATTGTGCATTTGAAAGGTTGAAAAGGTTTTTGTGGTTTAAATGTTGTTACATATTTTACAGCATTAGGATCTATGGAATATTTTGACAACTGCAACAGTTCAATGAAGTTGGTAATTTCTTCTTTTAATTATTTTTCATTGAACAGATTTGGAGTTAAATTTTTAAGATTTGTGTTCTGGTATATTATACAGGAACATTTTGATGAAATGTATCATGCATTTTTTTTTATCTAATTGAAAATTAGCTAGAGATTATTGTCTTTAGGAGTAAGGTTATTAGCCTTTAAACATAAGGTAACCACTGGCGCATAATTTTGAGAGAGTAGTGTGGTGTTCCTTTCACCAGTGATCGTACATGTGTGTCTGCACATCCTCTTGTAGATGAGCTGATGCATGGGCTTCCAAGATTATCTGCAACACCCTAATCCGCACACAGAGTGGGAAATGAGACTGGCTTTATGCGTTTCATTAAGTAAAATACTGGTTGATATAAAGCTTCCATTTTTTCCACTTTCTTCCCCATCCCCACACTAAACACAGTGCAAGTAATGTCTTGAATTGTTTGAGATTTGTTAGAGTCTTCTTATTCTAAATAGTGTCTTTAATATTAAAACTATGTATTAAAACATCTTCTCCAGATACATTGTTTCCACTTGTGTATGCAATACCATTGTTTTTTTAAACTTCCTCCAAAAATTCTACTTGGCTACTTAAAAAAAATTTAAAACTCGCCCCAGTGGACCGTGTGCTATTTTTTACCTCTCACTCCTCTTTGAATCTCTTTCGATAGGAATTTGTGAAAGGTCACCCATCAGAGACCTCCAAAAAATTAATGTCTTTAACTGGCAGCTACTAAATTTGAGAATGTTCTTGAATGAGGGAGGAAAAAAAAAAATCCTCAAGATGACACTCCTCATCCTCCCTGAAAAACCCAAACCAAGCCTACCCTAAGAATTAAGTTTCACTATCATCCTTATTAAGCTGGATTTAGATTTTCCTGTACATTGTTACCACAATGATGTGCCCTATGATGTGAAATTCTATTTTTCTAGCTGTTTAACAATTTTTAATAGGCAGGACATTAATCAGATATTAACTAAATCAGATATTTTTAATTAATTGTAGTTATTTTCGTAGTAAGGGGTAACACTTCATTTTAAGTCTTCAGTCTGAATTCTTAGTATGGGCACCGGCCATGGAAATATTTTAACTTCAGTAGCCTGAACCTCCCTATGCTCAGCTCTGTTGGTAATATGAGAATACTTTTGGCTTACTAATCTATAAAAAGTTAGTGTTTTTACTGTAATTATCTTGTTTGTAGTTACTTTTGTATTTTTTTTGCTTTAGCTACTGCATTTACTTATGCTAAGCATGTAAAGTTGAATAGAGAGCACTTAAAGCATACCTTTTTCAGTTTAAATTAATTTCCAACATACAGGTGTTTGTTAAGATTCATAGGATTATTGAAATGATAATTAAAGATTTACTTATCTAACACTTTAATTTTTTCATTAATATATGAAGTGATTGTAGTACCTTATTCTTAATTAGCCTCATACCTTAGTTATGTGCATTAAAATCCTAATACTGTTAAGTGAACTAACTTCTTTCCTGTGTTAACAATTTTTGTAAATTATTTTTTCTTTTCTTGCAGCAAGGAGCAAATAATGCAGAAAAATTTGACTACGTAAGTTGATGTTATAACATTCCTCTTTTAACTAAATTTAGTGGAAAATTTTTGGGATGGCAAAGGAATTGAAAGTGAAATGTTAATAATATCCTATATTTTGTCTTTGTAGATGTACTTGGTTGTTTAAACATTTAGTGTTTTGTGTTGCATTTGTAAAATGGTGTTGCAAGATTTAGGGTAAGGCTGGGTTGAAAGTTCATAACCTTTTCATGTGTAAAAATATTGCTCTTTGTCTCTAACAGGTGATGCAGTTCATGAATAAAATGGCTGGTAATGAGTATGTTGGATTCAGTAATGCTACGTAAGTATTTTTATTCACTTAATGAGATTAAGTGGAAGGTGTTTCAGCTGGTAACTGGTATATTGAGCTTATGACAAAATTTAGTTATTTACATTTCAACCGGCATTTCCTCCCTTATACTGGAGAGTGTCTTTGACTTACAATTTACAACTAAAGTTGTGCATGTCTCTGACATCTGTGTGGCTAAATTTCACCTAAAAGTGTTGGTTACCTCTTTGAAATGTCATTATTCTGTCTTAGTGCTCTGTTGGTGCTATGGCAGTGAGAGCTGTAAGTGCAACTCTTCTCTTTGTAGCATTCATATTAAAAATCAAACACTGCATGTTGGTGGCTGCGTAGCAGATGTTTAGAAAGCACGGTTCATACAACTGGGACTCCTTCTGCTTTTTTATTTTGCATATTTAAATTCTTTTCTCAAACAAACAGTTCCCTTCATAAACTCAGTGTATAGCGTACCAAAAATCTTGAGAGCTTTTTCAGGCAGCACGGGGAAAATCATGAAGATTCCCTTTAGAAGAGTTGCTTCCAGGTTGCCAACTGGAATGCACGTGCAGAGGTGTTTTTCCTGAGGTTTGTTACAATAAAAAGTGTCCTATAGAAGGAACCAGGCAGGTGTTCCTCCTTTAGGTTTCATCCTTACCTTAATCATCACACTGAGGAGTGCAGCCATCAGTCTGGTCATTGTCTGTCCTGCTGTGTGATCCTCAGATTCCTCAGCTTTGGTCGGGAATGACCCTTCCACTGTCTCAGTGTGGGATGTTCCATTCCACTCTGGCCTATTTAGAAATGCTTCTGAGATTAGGATCTTGCCCTCCTTTGCCTTATCTCCAGGTCAGCTTATGTTGTGTGGGTAACCAGTACTGTGTGTATTTGGATGTCAGTGCTGATTCACTCCAACTGGGTGAACTGGGATGAACTTCTGTGGCCACTTCTGTCTCATTAATGGAATATTTGTGTTCAGAAATGATATATCCTTTACATGGAATTTTACTGAATTACATGATACATCTTGAGTTCAGCGATTTTTGGGGGTTTTTTGGAAAGTCTGACATACTGCCTTGTCTTGTTTTTTCTTTTAGGTTCCAGTCCGAAAGAGAGAGTGGAGATAGAAACTTTGCAATTGGCTATTACTTGAAAGAAAAAAAGGTTAATCTCTTTTTTTCTTAAGGGTATTTTGGAGATGGTGTGCTGGGTTTTATTCATAGTCTGTGAAGACTTTAAATTTATTTTATGTACAGTATGGCATAAATTAAATTAATACTGTATATGTCTTACCAATATTATTCAAATGCTGTCATTTAAAAAGTGGGATACTTATGCCATTCTCATAAAACACCTCAAAATATTTTTCTGTATTGTAGCCATGATGATTTGTTTTATTTGTTATAAAACATATAATCTGTGCTGTCCAGGTGACTTCATAAAGCTTCTGGGTGCATTTTTCAGTTTGCTTATTTAAAGATGGTGTATATTTAAAGAATACTGAGAAATATTTTAGTACCTAATTTATTGAAATTGCTGCACCATGTTATTTTTAAATCTGATGTCATTAAATATTTCTACTTATCACATGTAAATATTTATATTAAAATATGCCTAATGCTTAGTATGCTGACAAAAATATAGCTTATTTTATGTTTTTCTAAAAGTTATACTTCAAAAAAATAATAATAATTATACCTAAAGAGTCTTTATTTTTCTTCCTCAGTGCTTTCCTGAAGGCACGGATATGGTTGCTATACTAGACTTCTATTTTCAGGTAACTGACTTTAAAATTGAGACTCACTGTAGACTTAGAATTGCTGTTATAAGCAGTAGAAGCTGATTTGTGCCTAGAGATGGAGGCTTTAATGACTTGCAGTTAAATTTGTCAGCTTCTGTTAAACTCTGGAAATGACAGATGTATGTTTGATGTATCCAGATTTGCTTTTGTTTAGGTGATCTACTCAGGTGTCTTTATTGCTAATACAAACTAGCAATAGTCTTTAAACCACTAGTAGAAGCTTAAAATGTCTTGTATTACTTCAGTGAGTTTGACAAAACATTTCTTCTTTGGGTTGCTGCTTCTTATTGTGCTGTGGAGTACTTTAACTTCTGTGTAACTGGAGAATGCATGCTGAGCTGTAGGCTCGAGGGGAGTGGTACAAGGGAAGTAATGGCAATATCTCCTCCTTTTGGTTTAATTCAGTGCTTTTGAGTAAAAGAATCTATAAATATATTCTCCCCCTCCCCCATTTTTTTTCTTTTTCACTTTCAGCAAGTTATTTACAACTGTCACAAAATGAGAACTTGGCAAGTGTGAGGTATTTCCTCATTAAGGGTTTCCCTGTGTTTAAACGTTCACAACTCAGCCCTGCTGTGTAGAGTTCTCAAGAAGCAGTTCAAGTTGTGTTACTGATTCACTTCATCTGGGAGAGTTTAAGAAAAAAATACAGAGTTCAGTTCTCAAAATCTGTTTTTGACTTGGAGACTTGCTGTTACTTATGCAAATTATAAGCTATTATTTGCAAAATGTAAATTTTATTCAAGTTTTTTTGTTGGGATGCACCTGCTCTATTATCTTTAGATCAGATGAGTGTTTATGAAGTAAGGTATGTGTGATTAGCTGTAGCTGACCTCTTGTTGAGTTAAAAACTAGGTACAAGCTAATAGTCTGCTCTGAACTTCTCTTGTGACAGAACAGAACATGTAATTTATTTGAATTTACTGTGTAAACACGCTTTTAAAATGCCTTGTATCCCACTGCCTGATAATGTTTTCTAAGTGAAAGCTGTTCATAAGTTAAGAAATGCTAAAGCTAACTTTTCTGATGTATTTTAATTTGGCCTCATTTTTGTGCATTCTGATCTCTGATTTAATGACCGTGTGTCATTCTTTCTTTTTTCCCTTGAAAAATCCCCTTTTTACTCCACGCTCAGGAAGAGGGTAGCTCATACACGAGCAGCATTTCTGTTTCCTTGTTAGGGTACAACGCTTAACTTTCCAACATTCAGATTCTACTTAAAAGTCTAGTTATTTCTTTTCTTTGGGTTTTCTGTAATGCTCCTTCCTCCCTTTTGTAACTGGGAACTTTCTGAGCAGGAATAAACTTATTTGCCTATTATCTCTCTAAAGTGAGGATGGATTATTCTCAGTTTAGAGAACTGAGGTACAAAATGCAGGTGCTTAAACTGAGAACCTAGAAACAATTTTTTTTTTTTCAAAGTAGGTGATATTATGTAATACTTCATATGTTTAAAACACAGTTGCCATTTTAGATGCGTCTCTGACAATCTCTTGATTTGCAACTCCAGTTGATTGGACTAGGATGTATTGAGTTTGGCACCCGGAAAATAAGAATTCCAGGTAGTAACTACTCATGCAAACGTGGCTTAGGTAACTTCATGAAGTATCATGTAATGACTGTTTGGCAAAAGCAAGAATACAAGCACTAGTTTGTTTACTTTTTAGAGCAGCATTTCAGCTTCAGGTTGAAACCAACTTATCTTTTGGTTTCTGCAGAAATGAGGCAGCATCAGGTGATGGCATCATATCACATTTCCTGATGTGTCACCAAAGTATGTATAGTCTGTACTGGAGCAGGGATCCTGGGAAAAACTATGGTGTGGTTGTATCATTACTATATAAAAAATTAAATGTGAGAAAGGTGAAATAAGGCTGCATCAGCAGGAAGTGCTGGCATTAAGACTTGCATGTGCTAGAATTTGCAGCTTTAAATTGTACTTCTAATAATGTGTGGGATCTTCTAAGGCTTTAAAATAAAAAGAACCCACCACACAAAACAAGCTCAAATTGAAAAAAACAGTCATTCTGTGGCTTTGCCATTTAAGCAGATGCAAAATACTGAGATTGTTTTACAGACCTCTTCCTCTCAAAGGAACATAAGGGGGGTGGGGGGAGGAGTTGAGCAGAGACACTAACCCATAAAAATACTGTCCCCAGCTTTTAAGAGGGCTTACAAACGCTGTCACTGGGATCTTTGTAGTAGAAAGATTCAGACTGTATTAATTGATGCTACAAGTGTCATCTGTAACAACTGTTATGCTACAGGTGATTTTGAGATGTTATTTTAATATTTCTATATTTTGTCGATCCTGCTGTAATTGGCCTTACTGTGCTAGAAGTACCAGTGCTTATAACCTCTGTTTCTTTTCCATAAGCTTTGCTCAATAGAAGTAACATGTGAGTCAGCAAGTGTGATGGCAGCAACTCTGGCTAATGGTGGCTTTTGCCCAATCACTGGTGAGAGAGTCCTGAGTCCTGAAGCAGTCCGGAATACCTTGAGTTTGATGCATTCCTGTGGCATGTATGACTTCTCAGGGCAGTTTGCCTTCCATGTAAGTACTTTCCAGGTATTAATTACAGCTGACCAGAAAGATTAATCTCTGCTATTATTTTCCATGTTCCAGGGGTTGCTTCCTTGTTTTTGAGGCAGAGGAGAGGGCGTTACATGAATTGTTTAGGAATTGAGCACACTGTAAGGGAAAATCTCACCTAAGATTCATGGCACTACTAGTGTCACATACCTTATAGCACTCTGCCTTCACATTTGGGAATCCTTTCCATATCAAAACATAAATACTGTTCCTTAGGAAAGGCTGTTCATGAGAGAAACAGGTCATGATGCAGATGGAACTGAAAACATGGCTGCAGAAATCCTGCTGTATGGGAGTCAAGGACAGCAGAAGGTCTTTGCAGACAGTTGTTTTTTCTTCACTAGCTCAGGCTCAGAAATTGTCCTTACGTGTTCTAAAAATGGCTGTCATACACAGCACATGTGCTCCTGTTTTCTAGCAGTGTGTTCCTTACATGTATATATTTCGAGATGGACTGTATCTTTTGCTTTCAGTATTTTGGTTTGAGCATTTTTCGTTTTTCCTTAGTGCTTACACGTAAAATTGATTATGGTGCGTTGTGTGACATAAAAGTTGCTGCTTGGAGAGCTATGTATGAGGATATGTGACATGTTAGTTCCTACTGGAAAAAAATAATGCCTTTGTTCAGATTGTAAATAAGTAGGTTATTATATGATAAGACACTCTGCAATTTTCTTGTGGTTTTGTTTTTTGCCTTTTCCAGTCAAGATTTTTACAGCTTCATTCTACCACCTTGTTGCAAGCTGTTCATGAGACATACACTTGTGTACTACTGCTTAGTCATAATTGCTTTTTTTATAATAGATTTAAATTATCTTTTTTAACAGTATTACTGACTCATTGTGTTCCTGAGAGCAAATAGTTTTATGACTGTGAACCTTGGATTGTCACAAACTCTGTCAGGTTATTGTTTATCTAAAAAGAGATAAGTAATAATGCTTTCCTAGCTTCAGGTGCCCTCCAGATACATGTTTTATAAATGCTACACAGTAATCTTCAGGAAAATGCTGAAGCATTGTGTTACAATAGTGAGGAACACTTGCAGAAGCCAGTAATTCTCTGATTATTCTATAGGTTGGTCTTCCTGCAAAATCTGGAGTTGCTGGTGGGATTCTTCTGGTTGTTCCTAATGTCATGGGCTTGATGTGCTGGTCACCTCCTTTGGACAAGATGGGCAACAGTGTTAAAGGCATTCACTTTTGTCATGTAAGCAGCATTGCCCTTGGGGTTTTTTAGTCGTTTTTTTTTCTTTGTTTGTTTTGGGTTTTTTGTTTTTGTGTTTTTTTGTTTGGGTTTTTTGTGGGTTTTTTTGTGGGGTTTTTTTTTTTTTTTTTGCTTTTGCAGCTGATGTTTACTGAGCTTCATAGCTGAGATTTAAGTGAATTAAATAGTGATTTGTGGTTGTTCCTTACATAGCAAGTTTCATCTGATTCAAGGGTGAAAGTCTAAGAATAGATATTTGCTTTTTAGTAATAAGTAGCACTTGAATTCAGTGAGCATTAAAATATGATGCCAGAAATGTTGGAGAAATCTGTTGTGGAAAAGCTTGAAAAGGAACACTTCATCAAGTAATGAAAGTGCTGGACGCCAGTATATTGTATTAAAAACTGTAGAGCTCTATTTATAGACTTTTTTCCTTCTCTTGTCATGAAGTGCAGTTTTCAAAACACTGGAAATGAAACTCTTATTTCATTGCAATAAAAGAAAAAGATTGTAATGAAATATTACCATTCTGATGTATTTTTAAACTGATTTTTGTAAACCATGTGACATAGAAGATGTCTTCATAGATGATGCCCAGCTGTTGGGCAAGCTCTTCTTAGCTTCATGTTGTGCCAGTGAAAGGGCTGTGGACATTCTAATGATAGGAGCATTAGAAGCAGGAGAGATTTTGGGGAGGACTTTGTAATGATTAATAAAGATGTTTTGTGGGAGACGAGAATGTAAAATATTTCTTCCATTTTTCTCTCTAAAACTACCTTGTAATGATGATCGCTTAATTATAAATGGGAGGTTGAGCAGCAGTTAAAACTTTTCATGCTTCTATTTATCTAACATTCACACAGCTTCAAATTAAGATGTTACTAATTCTAGTTTAAGTACTTTAAAGTTTCACATGAAATTGTGCTGGTAACTTAACTCTAAAATCCTAGAATAGCGGGGTAGGTGGAAGATTTACTGCATCAATTCTGCATTCCACTGAGACCTAAAAACTGATACATGATCATGGCATGCAAGTAACATGAATGCAACATTCACTTTTAAAAATAGAACAGCATTGCTAAGTTTTGTAGTTAGAGCCTTTTATGTTGTAATTCAAACTGACTTAGGATCTGTTATGTCACACATTTCCTTGTTTCATTCTTTTGACTGAAGTTTGATAGACTGGACTAGTCCAGGCTATTCGTTCTGCTCCTGAAATGTTCCATACAGCTGGAGTAGGAATTTATTAAAAAGATATTTTGCAAATTGCTTCTTGTTTCGTTCTTTAAGAAGGACTTTAAAGGTATTATTAGAACTTTATCATATAGTCATGTTATGTACAAAAGGCCTTACAGACATTGGTATTGATTTATTAAATCAACTTCTCTTCTTACTGGTTTAAGTTACTAGGATATGATGCAAAATGTAAGGGGTAGTATTATTATTAACTTATATATGCATTTGGCTATCATATGCAGATAATAATGCATGTTCTTAAATATTTGCAGGATCTGGTTTCTTTGTGCAATTTCCATAACTACGATAATTTGAGACACTTTGCAAAAAAGCTCGATCCTCGCAGAGAAGGTGGTGATCAGCGGGTAAGTTACTGTCTGTGTTCAGCGAGTATTGCTCGTAGACTTCAGAAGAAATATGGAAAGTTCTTCTCTAAATGCCAAACTGCTCAATGACATGTATTGCATCAAAGCTTTCAGATAATCTAGTTAGTGTACATTATTAGTGGACACTTGCCTGGGTGGACCACACTATCACAGAGTTTTGCGTAGTAGAATTTCATATTAGATTTTTAACTCCATTTAATGCAGTTCATCTCCCCTGCTAGATTAAGTAGATGGTATCTGATCTAAGTTGCAGAGTTTTACTGTACTGGTTGCCTTTAATAAAGACTTGACCAGCTGGTGGGCTTAGCCTTTCTGTTGTGTGCTGCAATGCACAAGATCTGTGCTTAGCTTTATTTTCATGGGGGTACCTCTGACACCACACAAGCTGCTGAGAGTTGCACAGGCAGTGAATGCAGGCAAGAACAGTGCTGCAGACAAGAGCCTGTTACTTAGGGAGCAGCGTAAGCAGTGTCTGGGAATGAACTGAATCCACTCCAGCTACATTTACAAAAGATACAAGTGTGAGGGTGTTGAGATAAGGAAAACCTCTTTGTTTTCAATACCATTAATGTTTTGACTAAGACATGAAGATTTCAATAGGTGAAGATACAGTAATGATTTTTAAAGTGCTTCTATTTGCATGTATACATCTAAGAAATACCCAGTTTTGAATTTGATTTTTTTATAAGTGGAAAAGAGAAACTAAGAGTTTATGTGAAGAGCTGAAAAACTTGAGTCTGTTAGCAATGACTGCAAGTATGGATTTTTTTTTTTTTCCTTCAAGTACACTAATAAATAATGTATGTTGCTTGAACAACTAGCATTCCTTTGGACCAATGGACTATGAGAATCTCCAGCAAGAACTTGCTTTAAAAGAAACAGTATGGAAAAAAGTGTCACCTGAATCAAACGAGGACATCTCCAGAACCGTAGTGTATAGAATGGAAGGTCGGGGAGAGCAGAACTAAACGAATGGGTTCTAGTTCCATTAAATTCTTCATTTTAAAAACCCTCAAGCATCTCTAGATTTAACTTTGATTTGAATATTGTTTACTTGGTGTTTCATTTATATATACATTTTGTGTAAATTCTGTATGCTGTACCAAAAAGATTGTCAAAGTTCAAGGGTGTGTGGGGGAAAAAGCATGTGCAACCAACAAACCCAAAGCTGTAAACTGACCTTTGTAGTTACTTAGAACACGTTTAGTTAAAAAAAAAAAGTAAAGGTAAATCTTAATGTTTTCAAGGATATACCACAAAAGTGGTATATATCTGTTTATTTTTGTTTATACCTGAGAATTTTAAGTATATGAACTTTGAGGCTGAGCAGGAACTTGTGTTCTCTGAGCAGGGTCAGCATGTAAAGATAGACTATTAATTAAAATATAAAATAGTGTTCAGCAAAATATAGCAAATTCCTGAATTTCTAAATAATTGTAGATTAAGTGGAGATGGGTTCTGAGTCATATTAGTACCACATCGGGGTTTTTTTAATGTGAGCTTTCAAATTTGATCAGAAATGGACCCTTTGCATATGCCGTGCCTAGTGAAGATTATTTTTTTCTTTTAATCAGACCATTAATAATTATTAATGCTAATGTTATAATAAAGAGAGAAAAAATGCCTGGCAGGAGTGGGAGAAGTGGGGAGGAGGAGGAAAAAACCTGTCTTGTTTGCAAGTTAACTAATGCAGCAGAGAGATTTCTGACCCAACTATTTTGAGTGTCTCTCATGCTGCTTGTGCTGCCAGCTGGTAGTTATGACTCAGAAGTCTGCCTTACTAATAGTGCTGTGCTCCACCCTGGACAGGAATGTAAGCAATCTGGGGTTTAGAGTGGTAACCAACTGAGCAGTGAGCAGGAAATATGTTCAGAGGGAAGCAGATAGGTAGATCTTATTAGAACTGTTAACTTATTTTTCAACCGTTATTGTGTGCGCATGTTCGTATACGAAGATGAGAGGTTTCACTTACTTACACATGAGCAAATTCTTAAGAAGTTATCATTAACTGCTACTTTTTGAAATGATTTTGAGTTTGCAGCTCTGTCAGCTTGCTGAGAAAGAGGAATTGCATTTTTCTGCAGGCAGCTGCATCTCTTAAGCTGCATAATTTGATAATTTGAGTATCTTGAGTAGGGTCTAGCTCCAAATGATGTATTTAAGCTTCAGATAGGCTCAACAGGCAGTTCCGGACAGAGGTCAAAGACTTGCTAAATTCTTAACACTTGTAGGAATTAGATTCTTAATAATGCTAAAAATCTTAGAAAATCATTCTCTATAAAGTTTTCTCCTTTATAAATTTGCAAATAACCTGATATGTCCCATCCCTACTACACATCACACAGAGTCCTGGTTTATCAAACTGGGGAAACTTGTCCAAGCAATGATAAATGGTATGAGCTGGTAGAGGATTTTAAGGGACAGTGACAATTCCTTAGTAACACCCTCACCTCTTCTCCCTGCTCCCTTCCCCAGTCCCTCTCCCTTTTTTTGTTTATCTAAAACTCCAAAATGTTCATATGTGAGTTTTGCCTAATGGGAGAGTGAGATTTTTCCTGCCCCTTTTTTGACCCATCTGGATGTTTATGGGTTTAGGAAGATGCATAAAACAGAGCTGATGCTCTCTGAGAAAGCAAGTCGCTCTTAATTAATTTGTTTAGGTCTTACTAGTTTTGCATAAACATTTGAAAAAGCTCTGACTAAACCCTGACTAATCGTCATTTAACAGAGTATTGTAAAAAGATGGGCTTCCTGTCTTTGGAGCCTAGGATGAAAATATTTAAGCAAAACAATACAGAACATCAATTTTCAGTTTCAGTTTTCAGAATTTGATGCCCTACTGGGATGAAGAGGTAAATCTGTGGTGCAGATGTCAGTAATAAGTGTCAGTCATGAATTGCTGAATAATAACTTTGATAATCTTCTCTCTGATGATAAGGTTAGGTTTGTTAGTGCTTATCCTCAAAAAAAAGGCAAAGTCTTGAATTATAAAAATGTCTTGCCTGTTTGAGGATTTTACAGTAAACTGGTAGCTACAGAGACATAACAAGTATTCAGATCCTGCAGAACTACTTTACCTGAAATACCCTCAGCTGCAGGAGGGAACATAATGTGTCTGTGCTGCTAATGGAAAGTATTTACAGTGGTGACATGTTGCTGGATGCATTACTGATTTAACTAAAAATGGACAAGGCGTGATGCAGGATTTGCTCGATCTGGTTCTACCCACCTTGATTTTTAGTACTGTTTGAAGCCACTTCTAAAGATGTGGTTGAAGAGGGAAGATTTTTCCACATGCAGAACTTGTGGTAGAGTCAAGTCCTGCATGGGAAATACAAAAATAAGGAGTCTAGTAGGTCTTTAATATGCATAATAAGAATATTTAGGGTACAGCTTAAACAATCTTTAAAAATATATATATATATTACAGTTCTGTAATATATGCTTTTGAAGCCTGCCTCAGAATTGAAGGCAGCTTCTAGCTAGGAAGGGTCAGGAGGAGACTCCTCTGACCCAACTGTTCTGTAACTTGCCCACACTTGTAGTTTCTTGCCCTGGCCTGCCATGTGTACAGAAGGCTCCTGTTCATGGCAGGGCACCCGGGGAGCCGAGGCCAGGGCTGGGTGTGCCGAGAGGCGTCACCCACGATGGGCAGGTGGGAGAGGCCGGGGCCACAGAGTTTTAGTCATTCCATGTGTGAAGTCTGCAACGGTTTTAGTGTTCACCTGTGCTACAGTAATAGCAATTCTTGATATTCAAGCATTTTAGCTGTTTGTTTGTTTTTCTTTGTCAGCATCATTAACATTTCATTAGAAATGTAAATGCTTTTTAAAGTTTTATTTTAGCATTTGTGTTGTACTTTTTGGCTCAGTTGTTAAGTTACCTGTCTCGTTTTCCATTTTTCATTTGCATTGTATGTTATTTATGTATCTTGATTTCCAGCATGCTTATTTTTGTATTGTTTAATAAATTTATTTTAAGCTGATTTTTATTGTATTTTTTTTTCTCTCAATGGAGAACAGATTTGTTCAAACACATTTTTTAGATTGAAGTTGAGATAGCGAGCACTCCGTTCTAAAAAAGATTCTGGGAAAGTAGGTGGAATAAGCAGATTTAGTTAAACCAGTCACTGAAAACTTTCCTAAGATTTTGTAAATATTTTGTACAATAATCTAGTTATTTTTCTCTTTGAACTGTTGTCTTAGAAAGTGGAAAGCAAAAATCAAAGTAGCAAAACTTTGTCACCGTGACTTTTTAATAAAGAAGTCCTGGTGCAGTAGAATATTAACATCACTGTGTATTTGTCTGGTTTTGAAGATACTGATTCAGTCACATGGAAAATGTATGGTTGATGGTGCCAGTGGCAGCATATTAACTGCTGCTCCTGAGCATTATGAAGGGAAAAATACAGCTTGTAATAAATCATGTATAGCAAGGGAGGTGGTCCGAACCCCATATTGTTTTGGTAGTGATGGTGGGGCCTGCCTATACTGAGGATGGTCAGAATTGTTAATTTAGGTTTTCTGTAGACGGGTTTATAAGCTGAAGTTATTTGTCCTATGGTTGTAAAATTAGCTGTATGTTCATTATACTTAAAAACATTGCATATCAAAAGAGTTTATTATCTAAAAAGTCATAAAGATAATGGAAGGAGAAAAAGTAGTAGGTACAAAGAGCCACAGGTGATTTACTGTAAAATTATTTTGGCTCTTACACTTTGGTTTTCAGCGTGTATTTGTGTCAGAAGACCAGTGGGTAGGTAGATGAATAAAAAGGCAAAGGATTCAGAGGAGGGTGGGTGGGAGG
>VZTE01001006.1:1274000-1319122 GCA_013397775.1 Eulacestoma nigropectus | reverse complement strand
GGGGATGGATTATGTTGATTTTTTTTATTGCTCTTGTATCTCTTGGTCTTGATACATACATGTCATTGATGCACAGTAATTTGTGAACAAAGGAATTAATTATGAGCATAATTTATGTACAATGTTTTAGTATCCTAAACATTGTTTGTAGGCTTTTACTGACTAATTTTCATTCTAAAAAGTATTTCTGTAGTTTATTTGAAGGGAGTTCAGAATCAGTTATTGCAGTAAAAGAAGAAAAAACTTGTTTCAGCAGAGTTCATGTTAGAATGACTTAATACACCTAATAATTTGCCTTCAGTGCAGAGTCTTGTTGAGGATTTGAGTTCACAAATGTCTGTAGTAGTTGGAGGGTTGGCAAGAGGCTTCAAATTGGGTAGAAATCTTAACTAAAGCTTTATTTTTTTTATCATGCTGGCATCTTGTCTGTTCCACATTTGTCCAGTCTGGAAAGCGCATGACTAACTAATATATGTAAAGGCACGGTTGAGTCATGCACAGCCCCATTTTCTTTCAGGAATTTGTGTCCCAGTATGCTGAATAATTTAAATAGTCTAAATTATTAAACTGCCTGCCTTGAATCAAGTGTGGTTTCTGATTTGCCATTTGCTCCTTCTAGAGAACATTGTGTACAAAACAGAAATGCCCTCTTTTCTTTTGGTTTTCATGCAAGTAGAAGTTAATTTTATTACTGGCATCTAATCCTGCTTTATGCAGACTTTTGGTATCACTTGGACACTGAGCATTTAAAAGTTTTTGCAAGACTTGAGTGGCACTGCTCTGCACATGGTTCAGTGACTCCTGAAAATGCCATGTGCGTTAGTTCTGTGCGTAGCAGGGGTATGTGATGGTCACATCAGAGGCTGCAGCTTGGCTGAATAAAGCCTAAAATGGAGTTAAATGGCAGAAGTGTGGGGAGAAGTTTGTTGGGTATTTTGTTTGTTGTTTTGAGTTTTCACCGGTTTAATTTAAACAGGACTTAATTGAAGCAATAAAGCTGTTGTGGGTGCTTGAGTGGATGTTAATAGACACTTTGACACCTCAGCACTAAGGCTGAGGAGGAAGTGGGGTTATAGGAAGGACAAGGGGAAAAGGAAGTAATTCTAGAATGTTTTCCTATCCTCAAAAATGTTCCAGCCAAGCATACTTTGATGTATTTTATGTGCTAAGCAGGCACGTGGAGCAGCATATCTGCTGTAAGGTGCCGCTTCCTGTTTCAGCTGCTGCTCTGCTCTGACTCTGACTCAGCTGGCACATAGCTGTGCCTTCGTGTGGTTTTACAAAATTCATGTGCACACTGTGAATTGGAAATTTATCTTCGTATTGTATCTTTTCTTAAATCAGGTCAGATTTACTTAGCTGGGTGCAGTTATTGTAACCTATCTGTATGAGGTGCCGGAGGCACTAATGACTGTAAGCAACTTGAGAAGGAAACCACGAGGTCACAGAAGCTGGGAGGGATCTCTGGAGATCTTACAGTCCAGCTTCCTGCTCAAAGAACCATCTAGTGTCAGTGGGATTGTGTTGCTCAGGGGCTTTGCCAGTCAAGTGTTGAAAACCTTGAACTATGAGGTTTTGTCATCTGGCTGGGTGGCTTATCCCAATGCTTCAATGCTTCGATTGAAGAATTTTTTCCTAACCTGCAATTGGAATTTTCCCTTTGTAGCTTGTGATGGTGACTTCTGTCGTTTCACTGAGCATGATGATTTTACCACCGTGCTGTCTCTGTTGGCTTTTAGGGAGTCCTAGAAGTTGCATAGGTAAAAACGGCTTTTGGTCAGCAGTAACTGGTATTTTCACTTCCTGCTGTATTTTTCCTACTGGATTCTAAGTATTTTTTCATTATGTCATTGAAAATGAAGTGATTTAGGGATTTGAAAAGGCCATATTCCCTTTATTTCTCTATTGAAGCCCAACAGGCTAAATGCAAACGTGGAAGTGTGTTATTTGCTGAGGGATGGCATGTTACTGTTAGGACCCCTTGTGATCAGAGCGCTTGTCAAAACAATGAACTGAGAACACAAGTGGAGTGATAGGAAGAGATAATGTTACTCGTTTCCTGTTGATGTCATTGACTAGCCCAGCTTTTTCCTTGAGGCAGGCAACTTTATTGTTTGTTCAGGAATTACTCATGCAATAATCAGAGGTTTTTTGGACTCACAGACCTGCTTTTGGTTGTATGTGTAGCTTTTACTTTCTGAATGGAAAGTACATTTCGCACTTCTTTTAAAGGACCCCTCAAAGTTCTCCAACCTGTAATTATTGCAAATCAAATAATTAAAATGTAATCTTGATCTGAGAATAAACTGTTTCGATTAAACATATTTTAAAAAATCCCCACTCATGCCATTGCAGAGCAGGATTAAGAATTATGATTGAGAACATAGAGAAGCAGCTGAGGACCTTTTGTCCCATATACCAAGGCTGATGGGGAATAATGTGACTGCAGTGCTTAAAGATAAAAGCAGAGAGGCAGAAGATTTGTTTAAGCTAATAAATATTTCCAATACAAGGAAAACAGATATGGAATACATAGCCTAAAAATAGTAAGATTTATAGAAACTTGATCCTAGCATTTAGAAAGAACCTTCACAACAAGAGTAGAGTGCAAGCGTCTGGTAAGATTTCCCCATTCTGCTTTCATCCTATAGGGTGGAGTCAGGCTGTTGCAGGTGCCCTACGTCTTTTGAGAGCAAAGTCCTTTCTTTTGGGAATAATTCCAGCTACAAGTCCTGTATTTAAGACTAAACTGTCATCCACAATTTGTGAAGTGCCTACAGACTGGGAAGCAGGAGCATTGCCCAGTCTACTCTGTTGTGTGGGTATCAGTTGTGTCAAAAGGTCCTTGAAAAGGCAGACATCCTTTTGTCCTGTCTGCTTAACACAACTTGTGTCACTAAAGCACCCATCAGCATTCCACTTGATTCATGTGACTGTCGTTGATCCCAGTCCTTTGGTCCCAAATCTTGCACTGTTGGTGATGTCTATATCCATTACTTCAAAGGCACTTGTTTTCTTTTTCTGCATCCAGGATCAGTGGCTTAGCATTCATTCATTAGCATTCCTCTTTTTAAGGTTTCTGTATATATTCCCTATGCTCTTTGTTGCAGAACTATTAGCAGGGGGTTATTCTTTGAAAAGGCTGAAAAGGAGCTACCCAAGTAGGTATCATGACATTTCTGTGATAGTTTACTGCAAAAATTATTTTACCATTTTTGAACTTCCAGCCATCATTATTTACTGAGAAAATGTTTCATTGCTGATGAGAAATGCTGAAAAAGTTTGACGGTGGAGTAAGTGAAACTCTTTGAGAGGCTCATTTTCTTACATAACTTGAATGCTTTGGGTATGGCAGCAACATTGAAGTATTTCCATCCAAGCTGCTGATGGCAAATGCATGCCACCTAGAAATGAAAATTTGCCTGGTCTTCATCTTGTGACTTGAAGGGTGGAAGTCTTTATGCTTTAAATCTTTCACTTGATCTAGGAAACTTTTTGTTGAAATGCTTAACCAAACTACCATTCCTTTGTGATACTGTTCACGGCCGACAGTGCAGCAGTAACACCTTTGGTCATCTGTGACAGGAGCCAGGTCGGATTTTTCTGTGACTCCCTCTTGTTAATTCACAGTTCTGTGGAACTGCCTGATTCACTATTAGTCACTACTGCTATTCTAACTCGGTTTTCTTTATTAGGTGTTCAACTACTTTTCTTGCTGGCACAGTTTATGGATGCCCATGAAAGGTCTTTTTAAAAAAAACCCAAAAACCAAGAAAGTGGAGTCAGCCAACTTTAGCTCTTAAGTCTAGTGAAGGATGAATAAATTCTCAGTTGATATTCTGGGGGTCTTTTCAGTGATGTGCTTAATTCTGTTGTTTCCAAAAGCAAAAAGTGTGATAATTCATTGGCACCAGAAAAAACTGCAAACAGCGGGTGGAAGAAAGCATGGCCGTGCTGACTGTAATCTAGTGAAGGCAGCTTTGGTACTCAGTTTTCTCTCTTCTTCCCAGTATTTGTACCTTCTGAAATCAACATAATCATCCTCAAAATAAAGGGATAGGGATGGGTATACCCATACCAACATGGGTATGAAGCAAAGGATAAGACATCCATCCGAAATTGTTAGTGAGTAGCTCTTGAGATCAGCTCCTCTTCTGCCAGGCTCTTGGGTCTGTCCAGGCACACATGTGCATAGGCAGGGAAACTCTCCAGTCACAGCATTATCATCTGAGCACTGGTGAAGCTTCAGCATTAGGTACTGTAAGGCCTTCTGTGTTGAAAAGTTTAGGATGATGTGTTGTTCAGGGGTATCTGTGACAGCAATTTTGGCTGGGTCCATCCTAGTACCTGTTCTTGATGCTTCATACCAGGCGGTTTTTCCTGGAAGTTGCTTACAACTAAAGAAGCGTTTGTTCCTGGGATCCTGTAACCTAATACTGATGGAGTCAATGGCTCTGAATCTTGAGCTCTGATTTCTGTGGGAATTTTTTCTGGGTACCCTTTGAACTCAGTTCATCATTAGTATTGGTTTTATCTGCTAGAAAGGGGAAATACAAACCCAGTCTGCTTCCCACATTTCTTGCTGTCCTGCTCCTGATGATGGCACTGGAAAGGAGAAACTGCCCCATCCATGCATGCTGGACATTCTTACGATACTATTTAATATTTTCTAGTTAAATTGAGTTGGAATTGCCTGATTCCTGAGGGAGAGGCTTGTATGCGTGGATCCAATTACACTTTGCTTTGTGTGACCCACTCTCCACCTCTGGAGTCAGGATTAGTGAATGGTTGTTTCTTCTGCCTCCATCAGGGGAGGCCGAGGTGGGAGTGGGGGAGTTAAGCAACATGGCTGGCCAGAATAGCCTTGGCTCACCCAGTGGGGTTTGCATGTCTTGGGAGTGGAATAGATGGGCATGAGCTGTCTGAAAGAATCTCAGTTACTGAAGGTGAGTAGATGTTTCAGTTACTCTAGTAAACATTTTGTTTAATTACTTAATTCTTAATTCACTGTAATTAAATAGTCTTATCTGTAATTTAAACAGCATCAGTTTACTAATACTTTAGAATTAATCAATAGACAGAACTGTAAATAACAAGGCATTGCAAATTCCCAGCATGTGTTGCCATGAAACAAGGTCTCTGCTTCCGTCGCTTGCCGTTGTCAAGGGCTGTTCTGTATTTCAGGCACCTGAGTAAAACCAAACATAGCATCAAGCAGACTCTAGTTGTGAAATCACAAACTATATTGGAAACATAGATGATTTCAAATTTCATTTACAAGATTCTAAATCTCATTTAGCATTTAAAAATTAGAATAATTAAATGTAATAATCTCTGAGCATGCATTGGCTGAATTAATTGTAGAACTGAGCTCAGTCCTATCTATGACTCTTGCTTTGTTCCGTATGAGTCAAAGGATGTTTTTGGACACTTGAAGAACTTGCACATCCTGCCTGATAGTGTTTAGGGTGAATTCACAGGTACAGAGATGTTGTTTTGAGGAATACCAGTGTTATAAATTCCTTCCAGAAATTTGTGGCCACTTGATGGCCATCTTAGGAGCAAGAGGTTGGTGTTGGAAGAGATGAATTCTGTCTTTCATGACTCCAAATGTGATTGGAGGAGAAGTACCCTCTGCTCACAGTTACTGCTTCCTGTGTCCTTAAGCTTTTTAAATTTTATGCAAACTAGTACAGTAACAGAAGAAAAAAAGAGACAAACACTTATGGTATTGTACTCGTTGTTAGTAAGTATAATTTTTAGATGTTTTTGAATACCTCCATTAATTAAAGTATTTTGACCACAAAAAGGGCAGAGATGGATGAAGAAACGCAGGTTATCGTAACATGTGGTATCAATATTCTTAATTACTTGCAATTTTGGGTGGCATAATCCAGTACTTACCTCTAAAAGGTTTGAATCAGAGGGAAATATGAATGGTAGAAATCCATTTGATGCCAGTAGATGGAGGAGGGGAACAAACCACCTCTGCTCAGCCTTCCCTCCAGGAAAGCTGCGCTTCTCCTTTAGCAGCCTTAGCCCATCTGTTTGCCAGTAAAGCAGCCTGACAGTTGTTCTTAGTTGAAGAAAGAGTCCTGGTGTCAAGAGAAATCTTTGGTGTCTATATTTGGTTTAATTATTTCTTACATTCAGCTGTATGCACAGCTTCTGTGACAAGTTCCCAAGACTGAGCTACTGGTGCAGGCTTGTTTGAATGTTCATGCTCCTGTGTCTGAACTGAGCCTATTCAAAACTCCTTGGTCTGTTTTGGATTTTAAACAGGCACTTCTAGGACCATTGAGAATTTTTTTTTGTCGGTGTCTACCAGCTAGTTCAAAAATGTAGGAAGTCAGAAGAAGAAAATGACTAGCTTTATTCTAAAAGATTGGATTTGAAACAATGTGAGTAGTTGAATTGCAAGAAGACATTTAAATGCCTACTGGGATTTTGCCCAGCTTTAAGTAAAAATAATAACTAACCAGTGTGCTGGCTTGCCTGAGGGTTTTGCAGCTCTAGCAGTACAGTTGGTTTAGAGCTGCTTTGTGTTTGGATACATGAAATTACAGCCTCTTGTGTGGCTGCAGTCTAGACATCACTCATGGGAGAAGCAGCTTTTGGTGTATGCATGGGTTGTGTTTGAGCAGGGCTGCTGGAAACTGGAGGGAGGAATAAATAAACGTTTTGTTAGTCTGTTAGTTTGCTATCAACAGCACAAGCTATATGGATAATTGCTGTGCAAAAGGCGTTTCAAGTTAATTCCACCAGGGCGACTCCAGAAATAAACTCCGTGGTAGCAGCTTTCAAAGTCACTTGTGGCAGCTTTGAGTCCAAAAATAAACGCTGCACCCACAGCTCGTAAAACTGAAGGAGCTGGGTGTCGTCCTCTGTCCCCAGCTGTGAAGAGGAAGGACCTTGCACCATCTAGAGGAAAAGAAAGGCTAGTCCAAGGGTTAGAAAAGGGACTGGGAAAAAAACCTGACAAAATCTTGTTTCCTGTGTTAGTTTTAAAACATGGCACAGTAGATATTGGCAGATTCTAAAGTTATTTTTGCACTTCTGTCACATTACATGAGGAAACAAGGATCAGTACTGCAGAAATAGCCTAAGAGGTGGTGGAAGTCATCGGGAAGAAATGAAGGTTTTATGGAACAACTAGCCTCATCTGTATTTTCAAATATATCAGTATTTTAATCTGTGTAGGTATATGCAGTAATTTATTCACTCATCTGCTAATTATTTATAGTGTAATGGGACAAAAACTCTCCCAAGGAATTCTAACTTAAGAACTTCTTATGATGCTTGTGTTTGTTTGAAGTCAGGGCAGGAGGCTCTGTCAGAGGCAGTTGGGTTGCTGTAGAGGTACATGGGGTGATTTGATCACTTACTGAAAACCTTACTTTTGTGTGCTTCAGGAAGTTATTTAGGGAAATTACCTGTTCCTGTGTAACTGAGTTTTCTGTGGAATAAGGTAATGCTGAGGCTTAGTCTAGTGGCTGCTTTGAGTGCCTTCAAGGACTGTCCATCCCTAAAAATGTTCATGGACAGAACCTCACTAGCAAGCTCTGAGGCCACTTCAGAGCCAGCCCTTGCCTGGGTGGTCACCTAAACTAGTCTGGGATTCATTTAGTAAATAAAACATGGCACTTAGGTCTGGGAGTTGTGTCCTGGCAGGTGGCTGGCGCTGGAGTGGGACAGACAGGTCAGGTCCTGGCTGTGAAATGCAGGTGATACTTGGCTGGGCTTGTAGGGCTTAGAGCTTGGTTGGGTATTTGTCTATAGTTCAGTCTTAGTTTTTACTTTGAAAAGGAAGTGCTTTACTTACCCATAGGTAATAAGTTCTACTTTATTTCACGGGAGACAAAGCAAAAGCTCAATTGCAAGAACAGGCTTTTGACTGAGATTTCTTTCCCTATGAAGTACAACTAAACTTCGTATTGAACAATGGTAATTTAAAGGAAAACTATGGCTGTCTCTTTTAGATCTGAAGAGTCTGAATTTTTTTCCCAACAATAGCCTTGTATGTGGACACTGGGGAGTGGATTCCAGGTTATTGAAAATTAAATGCAAATACAAACCTGGCCTATTTGTAAAATAAGCAATCCTGTCTAGTGTCTGAACATACAGATACCTGCATTCTGCCCTCAGATCCATGCCTGCTTTATTTTTGTCCTTTTAGGGACTACTTGCATTCTAGTTTCAAAGTTGAAACTCCCAAAATTCATTTTGTGCAGGTTTCAGGGGTTTTTTTCTGTTTGTTTTTACTTTATTTTGAAACCCTACATGCCAGGAAAAAGCCGTCTAAAGGCTGTGCTTCAGCGTAGGTGAGTTGAAAGTTCGCTGTGTAAAAACTGGATGACTAAACTGTTTACTTTGTGCTCTAGATTTACTTTTCATGGTATCTGTAGGTCAGCACTGCTGTTTCAGAGTTTATATTGGCGCCTTGGGTTTCAGGAATTGTTTTCCATTGATAAAATAAGCACCTAAAAATCCGAAGAGCAGGAGGAGGGATTGCTTTTTGCTGCAAAGCCCGATGAGCCTCATCAGGGGATCAGCTTTAGGAAAAGCAGCTGAACAGTGCTACTGTGAAAGTGGATTCCTGTTGATTTTGGAGCTTTTATTCCTTTGTGCAGTCGCTCGTGGCTCACGTAAACTCTGCTCCTGCCTTCCTTGTCAGTCCCTGGCCGTTTGCAGAGGCCCTGGGAATAGGCAGAGCGTGGAGCAGTCGGGCTGTCCCCGCTGTGGAGCGTTAATCCCCGTTCAGTAGACGAGCGCTCACCTTGGGCAGCTTAAGAGTCTATTTCTGTGTTTCCGAGTTAATGCGGCGCTGAGCCGGATCAGCTGTGCCGTGTGCTGTGAACAATGGGTGGAGAGCCGGGCGTGTGTGGGGCTCCTGGGCTCGTGTGTCCCCTGCCAGGCGGGGTGGGTGGCCGCCAGTGGGCTGCGGGGAAGCGCGGAGCCTCCTGGCTGGAACAGCGTGCTGCCGGGATGCGCTGCTCGGAAATGCCACCTGGCAGATGTGCCGTGTAAACAGGGAGCTGTGGAGCTGTGCTGGGTCACCCTCGGTGTGGGCGCAGGTGCCCCAGGGGGGCAGCCAGGGCGTCATATGTGCAGATTAGCTGTGCTCAGCCCCGGTGGGGTTCAGCGGCACGGAGAAGTGTGCCTTGGGGACACTTCCAGACAAGCTGGGCTCATTTCCCTGGTGTGCTCTGTGCTGGTGAAGAGCTGCAGGACTGCATTCTGATTGCTGTGCAGCTCTCCTAGGGCTGGGAGCCTCTCGGGAGCCTGGGGAGCACATAACCCAGAGCCCTGCTTGCCTGGGACCCATTCTGAGGTCTCAGTGCATCAGGCCCTGGGGTTGGTGTGACAGTCACCTGTCATTATGGAAGTCAGAAGCTGAATTTAAATCCCAATTTATCACTACAGCTCTGTGCCATGCAGGGGAACTTCTAAAACTTTGTTCTTCAAGCCAGTTGGCCAGAAGGGCAGGGTTCCTCAGAAGGAAACATTGCGTCCCATTTTAAGTACAAAAAATGGGATGTGAGAGAAGAGCGCAGTGCATGTGTTCTCTCAGCTAGCTCTACTCTCTCTTGTTAACTCCTCTTGTGGTCTTTGAAAGTCTTCTTCAGCACTTGGTCTGGTGCACAGTAAGGTCAGATGTGACTAAGTTCCTGAGAAACAATATCCATTCAAACCTTTTTTTCTCAATATTTTGAACATCTTTTCAGAAGTCTAATCTGTGGCATAATCCCTAAATATCTTGGAAAGAGCATTGGGAAGTTTAGGGGAGTTGTTTATTTATCCTTGTTTGTTATGCCTTGAGCATGTGATAAACTATAGGGCTTGACTGTATTGCTCAGCCACCTGGAGAAACAAAGTTGGAAGTAATACTTTTTTTTCAGAAAACTTTGTTTTCAAAGGAATTGGAGAGGGTGGAGCATTCTCAGGAAGGAGGACACAGTAGGAAATTAAAATCCAGATTCACTGACCTTTTTAGCTAAGAAGTTCTCATGGAATTAATCCAGCTTTGAGCTAAATTAATTTTTTCTGAAGGATTTGCTTTTTGTACATGCACAGCTGTTTGGCTTTTCTCTCCTGACCCAAGAGCAGTGCGGGACATAGGCTCTCCCTGCCGTGCTGGAGGCATTGCAGCGATAGCAGAGTGGGACGGAGCCCTGTGGTGACAGGGACACGTGGGCAGGGACAGAGCACAGCACTGGTGTGCTCAGCTGCTTGGGTTTGGCTCCTGCTCGAGCTCTGGTTGTTCTGCATTAATGACGAAGGCAGTGGGCAGAAGGGGTCAGGCCACTCTCCCTTCACCACAAGACCGTAGCAGCTCATTTCCATCTATGGGCCTCAGTTTCCCATCTTAGTGCCAATAACGATGTCAGTGTGCTCTCTGTGAAGTGTTTGAAGAGGTCTTCTATGGATGGCATTAGAGCCAGGCAGTGGTAGACATGCTTTTCTTCAGTTAAAAAAAATCCTCTAAACTGGTCTCTGTTAAGAGAGAAGTGATTCTGTCTCAGTCTTGTGTGGGCATTTGCTATTAGCCATCATGAGATTATTTAAGTAAGTCTGATTTGGGTGTGCAGCCGAAGTAGGAAAGACTATTCTGTTACAAATACTCCACCAAGGCAATTCCCACATTCCAGCCAAGCCTTTCAGATCAGTTAGATGTGTTGACATTTCACTTACAATAAGTAACTTCAGCATATTAATGCTGAAGTTAAACTTTTTTTTATTAAGTTTTCCTGTTGGTACACTGAGAGATTGAAAACTAACCCTAAAGCTCTCCTGTCATGCCCAAGTCCTTTGTGCTTGCAGAGAAGGGGGGCACAGCCGTGCACGTGCTGTGTGCTGGGCCACGTGCTCCCTGCTGCAGTGCCTCCGTTCCTGTGCATCTGTTCACGTCAGCACTGCTGCTTGAAGGAGACTCCTTTGAAACTTTCAGCATAACCACGCTCGGGAGGTATTTAAAATAACTGTGATAGGAAAGCTTTGGACGAGGAGTTGCTTTTACACTGAGTTTCCCTTTGTAACTATCAGTGCTGTAGCTCACTCAGTTTGTCCATTTGGGGTTTTGGGATGGTGTTTTTTCCCTTTCATTTTTTTGCCTTTTTGTCCCCCATATTTATCTGAAATATCTGCTGCAGCGTGTGACTTCCTGCCGCTCTGAACTCCGGCTGTTTCCTTCCTCTAACTTGACCTCAGTGCAGTTCTTGAGCAACAACAGTCTTGATTTTTCTTTCATGAGCTGCTCACATCCTCACCCACAGACTCACAGAACCATTAGTTGGAGAGGTACCTCTGGAGGTGTTGGTCATTTGGCTACCTCTGATGGGAAGCAGGGCTTGGATCCTTCATAGCTTTGTCCAGCGGAGTCTAAGACCTCTAACACCTACTAACCTGTGACGGTGAAATTGTGTTTCTGATTTTTACCATTGAGTGACGTGAGTATTTCTGATGAACCTTTCCTTGCTGGTTTCGCTGCCTGGATAATGAGGATTATACCCAGTGCTCAGGAAGGAGTGCTGTACAGAGAGGGTCTCATTGTAGCTGAGTGAGCAGTGCTCTGTGTTGTTGGCATGGTGAGGAGAGAGCTGCCAAGTTCTTCTGCTTCAGTGCGTGCAGGTTGTCTCTCCTCACTGACAAAAGGTGGAACAGTTCTGCTCTGGGTTTGATCCAGCCATGCAGCTGTATGGTAATGTGTGATCCACCCAGCTCACGTAAAGCAAAGGGACCCCATCCCTTCTCCTTTTATTAAATTTTCATAGTTAGAGAAGTACGTGCAGTAGGAAGAGGTAATTCATGGCTGTTGGGTTGAAGGGGAACTTTGTTTCTAAACATTAGGGAAGCTTGTGTTCACCAGTGCAGTTATCGAAACACCAACACTGAATGTTCATGAACCACTTGGTGAGAAACTCACTGACAGAGTCTCTGAACACTTAAATTAGTTGCCTTGTGCCCTACTTAGTTTGAATGGATAGAGCTCATCTGTCATCTTCACTATTTTTTTCTCCCCTACAGTTAAAAATCACAAAATCGTATGTTTGCTGCTGCCACTTTAGAGTTTCTTTTGCCTTTTGGTTTTTTGCAATGAACCTGTGATTTCAAGCTAGTACACTGTGAGTTTTGGGTAGAGAATTTGTACTTGACTTTGTGGCAGCCTAAGTGAGATTCTGCACAGATACAAAGCTTATGGCAGCAAGTGCTGTTCACATAGTGAGTTTTTCCTCTGTAAATGATAACCTCTTCCATGATGATTTAGTATATGTGCTGCTTAGAATAATATTCTCTTGAAAACTAAGGAAGACCCATAAGATGCTTGTGGAGATGGTATATTCTTACCTTGAGTTCAAAGTGTATTTTCTATTTGCAGATTCCTAAATTTTACGTGAACTCAATAAAACTTTTGTTGTTTATGGCTGCCTTCTGAGCAATTTCATTTCATACCCTATAGAACTGGTTAATTTTTTGGCCTGGATGATGCTGCTGTTACAGTAGGATGCAGTTATGGGGTCAAGGTGTGTTTTGTTGCAAATCCAGTCTAACTCTTCCATAAAATCATTAGAGTCTCTCTAGAAGCAGGAGGAAGTTGTCCCAAGAGGATTTTTTCAGCTATGATGGCTACACTGGGCTTTTTTTAGCTTGAGGTCATCTTTGACCAGCTTTGGATAATTACTCTGCTAATAATCGTCCTGCTAAATTTGTTGGGTTTCTCCTTTTTATATCCCATTACTTTTAGTATTGGACAGAGAGCAAATTTTCTTCTGAGCTAAACAAGCAGAGATATTTTTATCTTGACTTGTTTTTGTTTTGATCTGTCAAGAAGTTCAGTTTTATAGTAAAGTAACCTTTGATTTTACTTGATTTATCTTGAGGAAGGAGCAGCTTTGACCTCTCCCAGATTGCTGAGAGATGTGATCTAAGGTCATTGTGTTACAAAGCCTCAGGAATCTCCAAATTACGTTGTCACATAATTAAGAAAACAAAAATCGCTTTTTAGCAAAATGTTCAGCTGAATCCAGGATTCTGGGTTCTGACTGCACTTGGAAAGTTGCTTTTTGAAGAGAGGAACATGTGCTATTTTTATTTTATTACTTTAATATCTATTTGCATTTCCCAGAAACATCAAGAAGCCCAGCCAAAATGGTCAGTTACCTCTGAAATGGTTTTTATGAAAGACAGAGTGTCCTTTGCTGATCCCAGATCCTGAAAAGGAAGAGTATTCAGCACCTGTAGGACCTGAAACATGGGAGCGCCGCCAGCCCGGTCTGCCCGCGGGGCTCCGGCGGTTTTTCCCTCCCCAAGGAGAAGGCCTGAATCATCTCGATGAAATGTAGAGATTATCAAACTAAATTCCCCTTTCACACCTGCGTTTGGTCTGCGGCCCGGTGCCTGTAAGAGATGCTGTCTCTGTTGGAGGGTTTGGTATTTCGGTGTGGCCGTGGTGTTTCCTATGGAAAGCCCAGGGAGTGTGGTTGGGTGGTTGCTGCCCCGAGCTGGCCTTGCTGATGCAAGTCCGTGTGTCCGTGTCACTGCAGCAGGAGACCCCAGCCCTGCTGGGTGCTGCCAGCACCCGTGGTCCTGCAACCCTGCTGCTGAGCCAGGGCTGGAGAGGGGCTGAGCCCAGCCTTGGGGAGCTGCCTGTGGTGGGGAGGACTCAGCCGGGGTGGCCGGCTCTGCCTCCTGAGCAGGGCCCCGCTGACCTGCTTAGGAGTCGTGGTCACTGGTTTGGCTTTTGGCAGAAATGCCAAACAAAAAAAATCTTTGTGGGAGAAGTAGAATCACTCGAGGCCAGTCCTCTGTAACACTGGTTAGGAGCGTCTGGGGCGTGATGTCAGGTTCACCACAGTTCAAGGTGTTGCATGGTCAGAGCTGAGAGAGCCTGAGCAGCCTTTGGAGCCAGTCAGGTTTAGGGACAGCCCAGGGGGGCAGAGCCCCCTGAGAAGGGAGGGAGTCCTGCAGATCTTAAGCCTTACAGCCCTCATAATGCGAACTGAAAAGGCGCTGCAGGAGTTTGTGGGTGCTGGACTGAGGGTGGCTCTGTGTCCCCTTTTTATTTCCATCCTGGCCTTTGTGCCGCCTTCTCCTTATGCTTCTGTCTCTCTTTGCGTCAGTGCATATTTGAGGTGTAAAAAACAACAAGCAGTTGGGTGGCTTTGGTTTAGAGAGGCGCAGATGTTGGCTCGTCTGTGGCCTTACGAAAATACGCCAGTGTTCTTGCAGAAATCTGTGGGAGACTTGCTTGTGGGTGGGGATTTTTCATTCTGTTTGTTTCTCCTCCTTGTTTCAGAAGGTCACTGCAGCATCAGCTCCCTCCTTTATCTGTTGCTTGGCGGGTGGCAGCGACAGAGCTTCATAGACTCAGAAAGCAAAGCAGCATTTAGAAAGTTTACTGGAAATTACTGTGAAATGGTGCCTAGAAGTGGCTTTGTCACTTTATGAAAGAAGCTGATGTGGGATGTTTAAAACCATCTAGCTTGTCATTTTTGGCTCTTGTTAAAACCTGCAGAGTTGTTGTAGCCCGGATGTATTGAAACTATGCCTGGGACAAGGTTGGTGTAGTCTGACACAGTATCATTTCTTACTAGAGTAATTAATACAGCTGAGCAAAAGCATTACTTACCTGAGACTTTACCTGTGTCGTGCTTTAAGCCCATATTTATCTAGAAAGATCCAACTTTATCTGCCTGGAAACCTTGCTTTTATGTAACAGAATTGCTTAAAATGGTTTATTTGAGGAAAGTCTGTATGTTGGATGTATGCAAAGATAATCTGTAATACATAAAAAAAAGGGTATCGTGTCTTTTGCTGACATAGATTTCTCCTGGCATTAGGAATCTTTGCAGTTAATTAAAAAAACCCCAAACCTACTATTCCAGAATGAGTTTTCCTTATAAAGGAGTTCATGGTTTTATAAATTGTGCAGAGTGATGTTGTCTGTGCAATTCAATACTTGGTGTCATTGGGCAGCTGAAGAGAGAAATATGGTTTGCCCATAGAGCAAGGCTCATAATTTTTACCACAATAGATCAGAAATTTGTTGGTTTTAGTTCTTTTACTGTCCTTAATGACTTCAGCCTTGGAAAGACAGACCTTGCAGTACTGGTAGCAAAGCAAGCTGTACCGCAGGATGTGGTCAGGCAAGAACAATTAACAAGTTCATAAGCACTGGACCAACTGGCCCTGCTGGCTTTTCTTTTTGAGGAAAGAAGGTCAGTAAACTGGAACTTAATCTTTCTTTGTAGGTGAAGTCTGTGATAAATCTGCTGTTTGCTGCCTACACAGGGGATGTGTCTGCACTCCGGAGGTAAAAACCAGTGGGCGTTTGGGAATAGGAATGCTGCTTGTTTGGTTCCTGCTGCTGTTGTTTATTTAGGAACATGCACATGCACTATGTCTGTGTTGGGGACATTGAGCTGCATGAGCTAGAGATTGAATATGTTCACCCAAAACCCAACCATGAAAAAAGTATCCTCACACTATCCACACACTATTGTGTTCCATTTCTTTGGATCACAGTAAAATTTCTTTAACCAATTTTTTTATAGCACTGGCAGAAAATCCTACCTGTACTCTCAGCTGCTTTAATATTAAATTCTGAAAGTGCCACAAAAATTCAGGTTTGAAAATGTTCATTGTTATTGGGCAGGTTAGGACATCTAGCTTTGCTTTTTAAATCTGGAAGGGAATCTGGCAACATTTAAAGTAATAATGGTAGGAGACAAAATAAACATTAATTTGGCTAGCATATATATAAACATAGTTAGTGGGTGGAAAAATGTGTATAGTTCAACTCTGGTGTCCCAGGGCACCGTTGTGTGAAGCAAGAACTCTCCCAATCCCTAAATGCTGCTCAGGATTTTCAGACTTGGGAGACTTCCTGGGATTTTCTCACCTGGTATAAATTTACTTTGCCTTATGTGGCTTAGCTTGTTCATGTACGATTTTAAATCAGATGTGTTGACTGTTATGTTCCCTGCAAAGATGTTTTATTTCCCATCATGACAACTAAAGAGCAGAAAGAAAGTTGAGCCACTAACCTCGTTTTTAAAGCCAAAGCCCCTTTCATCCTCATTCCTCGGATCAGCAAAGATCCGATGTGCTCGTGGTGCTGCTTACATCCTCTTGTGGCAGAGCGATACCTTTCCATGCTAGTTTTGTACCATCCTTTAGTTATGCAAGAGTTGCCTCTGCAGTCTCTTTTATTCTGTTTTTAAGGTTTGCTCTGTCAGGAATGGATATGGAGCAAAGAGACTACGACTCACGGACAGCCCTGCATGTGGCGGCTGCAGAAGGTACTGTCTCCTCACACAGCATTTGCTGGCTGTCTGTCTGTCTGTGGGAGGGGGCCAGCTTGCTTTAGAACATCTCTGCTGTCTCTGTGCATCTGCTTTTGTCTGTACATACACGGATATATAGAAGTACATGCACTCACAAAACTGCTTTTCCTGTAGGACATGTGGATGTTGTTAAGTTTCTGCTGGAAGCGTGCAAAGTGAATCCTTTCCCCAAAGACAGGTGAGTGTTTTTATTGCTGGTTTGGAAGAAAGATGCTCCAGTAACACTTCCCTAGTCCTTCTGAAGAGAGGTGCCTGTCAAATAAGAGTAGAATGTATTGAGCCAGTCCATTGAAGTGCGGCGAATGGGATCCTACTGGTTCTCTGTAGGTTCTGCAGACTGAGCAGGAATAAAAAATGAACCACTAAACCCATTATTTGAAAGGTTATGCTCAGCTTAACGAAGTAGTTCCACAGTTACTGAACTGAGTGTGGTCTGTGTGCTGAACTATTAGTGCAGTATGTAAAGAACTAGATTTGTGGTGCTTTTTGGCTCTGTGCTTAACGTGCTGATCTTAAAATACTGTGCTGCTTTTTGTAGGTGGAATAACACTCCTATGGATGAAGCTTTACATTTTGGACACCACGATGTTTTTAAAATTCTTCAAGAATATCAGGTCCAATACACGCCATCAGAGGATAACAATGATGGGAAGGAGAACCGAACGGTTCATAAAAATCTGGATGGCTTACTATAATCATCTTCAGCTAGATCCTAAGAATCAAATCACTTACCTATTTAATTGTGGTATGCATAAGTAATGAAGAGCGTGTGTGTTTCTATCTGATAGTGGTATATATTTTACAGAAGTCTCTGTTACTTCAGTGTTACGTTACAGGAGTTTCTATACGCACAGGACAAATCCAATCTCTTCAAAAGAAACAAAACCAACTAAGAATCTCCCTCCATAATGTGAGCAATATTACCTCATGCTGCATATAATTGATGTAGAAAAATATTTAGCTGTTGTTGGCTTTACTGTGCACTACTTAATTTATTTTTGTGTTCTATGTGAACTCTAGTCTGTGGTCAGGAACTTTTCTGCTGAATTTTTGTTTCTTTAGCCCTCTGTTTCCAGTATGGCCAGGATGAGCCAGAGTACTGTCAGGTATGAGCGTCGGTGAGGTTTTTTGAAAGCTGAGGATGCTGATGTAGATTTAGGCTGGGTGTGTTAAGTAAGGATCTGCACTTATCTTTGGGAAAAAATAGAGAAAAGAATTCCACACAACCTTGTTTACATACTATAAATACCACAGAGTGTATAGGTGACACTTGTCAATGGTCTTAGAGATAGTCTTGTCAGGGAATGTGCTTTAAGGTTTGTTTGACCAAATGGCGTAGGGGAATGTGACTTGTAGCACCGGTGTGTAGTGGGATTTTTGTTTTGGGAGCGTTTCTCTCCGTTCCCTTTGTCTTGCCTCCTTCCTCTCTCTCCATGTTCAGCTGCTAAAGTACTTCCCTGTGGCCGGGGAACCGCGGGTGCTTCCACTCCGTGCAGGTGTTCCTTGCGGGTAATTTGCACTACAGCAGAACCCCTGGGGGGGCTGACAGGTGCCGCTCCTGGTGGCTGCACCAGGAGCCAGCGAGGGCAATGGAAGTGCTGGAAAGGCAAAGAACTAAACCAAATAACTACACGTCAGTCTGAGCTCATTTAGTGAGGAACACGGATGGAGTGAAACAGCTTTAAGGAGCATAGAGCCAATCAAAACAGGAGCAGAGCAGGAGATAAGCCAGGTTTTTGGGTGTGTTCTCTTCTTGCGCTGCCATCAACCAGGCAGCAGGATATTGCATCACTGGGATTCCCCTGGTGTAGGACAGGAGTTCAGCACCAGGAGCACAAGTAAGTAAATGCCTTTTGTGGTGAGCAGTGGAATTCATTGTCTTGCCACTGAAGCCAGTGTGGCACGTGCCCCATCATGGAAAATGTAGATGCAGGTATTTGTAGTTCACAGAAGTCTAAAATTGCCACAGCTCCCTGTCCCATGTGCAATTGCTTCTGCCAGTACTGTGGTATAAAACCTCAGAAGTGAGCAGTCACTTAAGATATTCACAAAACACTACAGTTGTTGGACATAGGCAAGAATTTTAGCACAAGAGTTTTAGGCAGGAATCATTTAGCACATGGAAAAGGAGATTGTGCTTGAGAATTGTGTATATGGTGATTTTTATCCTAGCATGTAGCGTACAAGTCATTAATAGATCTCAGAGTTCAAATTTTCTGTGTTTTGGCACCAAAATCCTCCTGAAATAATGCCCAAATTCTTCCCAGAATGGCCCAAGCACTTTATAAAGATGATCTGAACCACATTACCCTCCTTTAGCAATGAGTACACTAAAGCTTGGAGAGAAGTAACTTCTCCAGAGCGACCCAGCAGGTCAGTATAGTTGAGAATAAATCCTTTCAAGTTCCTGTACAGTCTCTCGTCAAAATGCCATACTGCCTCCCTGCAGGGAGGACAAGCCACATGGAAAAGTGCTTGGTACTCATCACAAGCAGTGACTGTCTTCATGATGATGAAATTTTGTAAGAGTCTGAAAGTCTTAAGCCCTCAAATAGCATCTCGAAGCTGGCTGGCATGGTTATCAAACACTTTTTCTCGAGAATCCTACTGTTCTTAAGCTGGTTGGGTTTGTTTTTTGGGTTTTTTTTGTTCTTCTGAAGATCAGCTATTTTTCTGAAGGCTTTTAACCCATTCTCTTCACATCCTGTGTCACGGCCACCCCTGTTGTAACCAAGAACTAAATGAAATGGCCTCTGGCTCTTTGTTGAGCCACACCAGTCACTGGGTAGCACAAGGCCTCTTCTCTGCTGCACTCTCATCTAAATTCCAGCATGTTTTCTCTGGCAACAGATTTATTGGCTTCAGTGTGAAGGAATATTTTCAGATGGATTCTAGTTCAGAATTACGAATTTCAGTGCTAATCTTCCCTATTTTCCCCCTATTACAACACATCCTATAGCTTCTCAGAAAAATACCTGATTTAGCTTTATTTAACTGACATTGCATTGTTCAAACTGGCATTTTTAAACATAGATATATTATATAGTACACATGATACAAAACAAACCAAAACCAAAAGGATTTTAACTGAGCTAACATTGAAGATCATAGCTGTCCCTAAACTTAATGCTTTCATACCGAGTGCTTTTAGCCAGTCTTAGCTTCAGTGCATTTTTGCTGGTTAGTTTTAGTATTTTCTCATTGTGAGAAGATGGATTATTTTGTAATGTCCAGTTCAGCAATGCAGCTACTTAGACATGGCGTTATTTATAAAGATATGCAGTACATTGGTTTGGCTGTTTATCATTCATGACACTGACATGTAGATTTTACAGTAAATAGCTTTTGGTTATCTTACCCAACGCTGACTTCCTAATGCTCCAAAGAGAACTCCGCCACTCCTTTGTTTTTATGTCATGTATGTTTCTTCTGTATCACAACCTAAAATCGTTCAGCTAACTTAATGCTTTGTACTCAGAAATATTGTGGTAGTCTTAGCATTAATTAGCCTATCTTTGTGAACAAACTGTATTGTACCAGATTTCTTTTGCTTCAGAGCTGGACTATCCGTGACTATACTTACTGGCAGTGTACTTCTGGTCATTGTAACTGACTGGGCTGATCTTGACTTTTAGATTCTGTATTGTGGGGACTAGACAGTGATGAATGTATTTCTAGCAGTTTCCCATGAATGAATCTAAACTTGAGCTGTACTGGTTCTGAAAATGAAAGTTATTTATTTTAAGAAATAAAATCCAGATAGTGTTGCTTTTTACAGCATAATAAATGGAAATACCAAGATGCTGGTGGGTTTTATTGGTTATCTGTGTGACTGCCATTGAAATAAGTCTTCAGTTGTGGGAAGGCTGTCTTAGAAAACCTACTCTGATCATTTCCATTGTGAAATGCATTCCATTCCAAAGCATACAGGAAATCAGAATGCATTTATCTAATGTAGCCTTTTTCTGATTTTTGTTGGTGTTTATTTTGAAACGTACACTTCCAGAGCTGTGTCCTTTCACTGGCTGCTTTTTGTTAATGCTGGAATTCTTAAGTGGATTGGCCAGGTACTCTCAACAGCTCTAGCTTTCTCTTGCCTTACTCCTGCTATCCTTTGTCACACCAACACTTTCTTTCCTTTATTATTCTTCTGGCTGTGCAGTTCCTATAAAAGCCTGACAAGTGTGGGACGAGGGATTTTGTCACTTACTAGCCCCAGAGAAAAACGATGCAGCAGTGGTTCGGCTTGGTAGCCCACAAAGATGAGCCATAGATCAGTTATCCTACTGAGGACTCAGACTAGAAATTCAAGTTCAGTTTATTGAAGTTTGTGTGGGGATGGAAACAAATTATTGAAGTGATACAAGCAGTAATAAAAAGTTAACAGCCACTTTCTAAGAATTCTAGTGCAGACGGACCTGCAACAATGCAGAGAATTAAAAGCATCAGTACTGCCTTGGGCTTCAGAGCTGTAACTCTTTAGCTGCACAAACAAGTTTAAAATGAGATACAGAGTAGTAAAATACTGGCAGACACATCCAGTGTAAAATAGAAGTAGCCACAACACAAGAGAGAGAACAAAAGTGGCAATAGATGGTTCCATTTATTTAAAATATATAAAATATAATTTCCATGGAGGAAAAATCACTGCCTCTAGAACTAGTGGCTATGGAAGGACCAACCTGTGAATAAGGCCACTGCTTTAAATCTCACACAACTGGAGTATAAAAGTGATGACATGTAGAACATGAATACAAAGCATAGCTCAAAAAACAAATAACTTGATTTTTGTATTCGCAATAGATGCACATTCAGCTTGTTACAGTAAGATAAAAGCATTGTCACCACTTGTGATTTCCTGTAGCGCTGTTAATCTCAGTAACCCAGGGCACCAAAAATAGGTCAGTTGGCAATGCTTTCATTTAAATACATGTGTTGCATGCTCTAGGTCCTTGAATATTTCTTTGAAGCTTTTGCAGGGGGCACATCAGATGTCTTGGGCACAACACACCAAACTGAACCAGTCCTTTATTTCCCAAACAGCAGCTGCTGGCTCTGGAGGGGCCTTTGGAGGTCACCTTGTCCAACCCCCTCCTCACAGACCCACAGTGGGTGCCCTGTTCCTGTCCTTGGACAGGGGGGTGCAGCACAAGTGCTCTGCAGCCCCTCTGCTCAGCTCCGTGCAATTAGCAGCCTGCACTAATAGGTACCCTTAGAGGGAGAGACCAGCTGCCTAGAACAGCCTTGCCTCTTAACTGAGTTGTTAATTACCTTCAAACGTGCTGAGAAACAAACCTGTTCGTCCTCTGGTGGAAGCACAGCTTCATCCTTTAAGTACTGCAGATTGCATATCCTGCAGCCATTGCTCTGGATAAACTGTAACTTCTTCACTTTCCTGTGCCTTACCTCTAATTACAAACCCAGCTCATTATCATAGCCTGTAGAATCTTTTAGCTGTTCAAATTAACAGTTAAATAAATGCCCTGGTTTGTAATGCATGAGAAAACTGAGTTCCATTCCACCTGTTATAACCTAAATGGGGTCTGTATAATTGCAAGAGATACAAGTGACCAGATCCTCACCTCGTCAGACTAAGCACAGTTAACAGAAACATACTTCAGTTCCCTTTGCGCTCTTCTAAGAGTGGGTTCTCATTCTGTCTCGTGACTGCAGTCTGCAGAGGCTTTAGTCTTGATTATACACCTCAGGCTGCAAGCTCAGCATGTGCCAATGCAGCTTGGAGGTGGTGTCCTAAGAAATGCTCTCTATGAAAAAGATTGAGCTAAACATCCTACACAAGATTATGCCTTAGGAAGACTGCAAAAATGAAATGCACGTAACATTTTGGGCTTCTGCTCTCTCAATGTGCCATGCCCAGAAGAGCTAAAAGCACAACAAACTTCAGCAGCACAAGGATTTGGTGTGGCATGTATCTGTAGAGTGTTTTCCCTTTTGTGATGCAGACAAAAATTCAAGGTGTAAGCTTTCTGAACAGAACCTCTGCAAAAGAACCAGCTTTTCTTTGAAGCCTTCTCTGTACAGTCAACTGTTTTAAACGTTTAACTAATTCCTTTAAACAATGAATGCATGTTTCTCCCATCACTGTCATTGAGGAGATTACACTACTGTCTTCCTCTTCCTCCACTCTGGCACAGTATCTTGCTAATTAAACAAAGATAGGCATGTAAGGAGGCTACTCAGGCTGCTGCTCTTGATATTCCCACTAGCTAAAATTGCTGCTGGACCTTCAGGTTGAGAAACCAAGGAAGTGAAGCATGTCCCCAAGGCACTGAGTGCAGCACAAGATGCGTGAAGCGACTCGGCTGTGCTAATGAAGCAGGGAAAGCTCAGCCAAAGCTCAGAGCTGAATGTGTGTACACATCTGCAAGGAGAAAAGGAAACCTCCCATTACACAGGCCCAGCCCTGGCTCTCAAGTCTTTGCTAACCACAGAGTGTGACCAAGCTCTGCCCCGGTCACACCTGATTCACATCTTACGATTCAACTGCTCAGGGTGGGCAGGGGGAAGGATCACTTTAATTTGTTTCTTTTCCTGAAGCACACCCTGCAAGGACAACACTGCTCTGTTCTCAGGTGGTACCTCGCTGGCACTGACAGGGCAGCACTTCCAAACTGCTCTCCTGCTCAGGGCCCTCCCCAGGCAGACCCCACCGGAGGCACTACAGGGATCCCCCGTCCTCCCTCCCCATCTTCCCTCCACCTGCACGGCACACGTAGGAAGCTTTGCTCTCCTGTTCTTCACCCCTCTCCCTGCAGACAAGTGGAAAAAACAACTGCGGGCAATCTCAGTCTAACTCTGGATCCCCAGCTTTTCCTATCCATGTTGAAGAGACGTGTTCTCAAGTGTTTGCTTAAGTGTCTGAGGTATGTCTGAAGGTGGGGAATAAAAGGGGAAAAGCACGTTCTGGCTCAGCCCTCCTGCTCCAGGCTGGTTCGTGATACGTACCACAGTATCAATCTCTGCCGGGCCCACCATCCGAGACACCTCATCAAACTCCTCGGGAGACATGGGGAGCAGGTTTTCTGGAGACTGGAGCCTGGAAGGGTGGCTGATGGAGAAGAGCAAGGATTACCTGTCACTAAAGAAATGAGGCACAGCTGGGCTACCCTGCCTGGCTCCAAGGCCTGAAGGCCCACTGAGGAGGCCTCTTGTGAAGAAGACCAGGCTTTGCAAAGCCATCCTGGCTCTAAATGAAAATGCAGATTTCTCAGGGGTGCACATCCTAACCAAAGAAGTCCAACAAGTCTTTGAGAATGTGCTTTTCAAGAAATTACTTGCCAGTACAACTACCTGCAAGTTTCTACGGTTTTTACCTAAAAACGGTGTTTTGAACACAGCACTGCATTAATGTGTTGTGATCAGATTCTCAGAGAGGAAAGACTTGACAGGGGCACATACATTGTAAATACCATGAAGAGACATGAACTACAGCTAAAACCTTATGATCAGTTCTTAAAAATCCAGCATTTTTGTGGGAACTTACACTTCAGATACAGAGATTAACTCAGTCTTGATGTAGCCATTTCCCTTGGGACCGTCCAAATCCATTGGCTCTGGTGCTTCAAGGAGAAAAAAAGCTTGTGGGTTTTTTTTACAGCAAGCTTACGTCACACTTTCATCTTTATTGTACCAAAAATATAGCCTATGACCCAGATAACGTGCAAGTCTCTCTGTCATGCAGTTTACTGCACTATGTCCATTTTTAGTCAGTTTTCCCTTTTTTCCTATAGAAGATGGCAAAGAAACCCCTCCCCTATCCAGTCAAGGTTCAGGCTGTTAGTGGGAACTTACATTTCTGGAACAGCTCACAGGCTCACGTGACAGCTGAGTTGGAGGGCCAGTGACAATTAGGGGTTTCAGTTTTTGATCTGATTCGATCTCATGTCGTGCCTCTTTAAAAACAGACCTTTTCGTAACCTCTGAACATGGGACAGGCTGCCAAGACATTCAGGCCAACTGCTCCCTTCCTTTGCATGCCACAGAAATTGTACAGTGCCCCAGCAGCTCAGGAACAACCAGACAAGCTAAAAGCTAAAGAGCCCCTCATGGCACTCACCCTCCTTAGGCCTGGAGTAGTACTTGCCAAAGGCGTTGTCTTTGGGTATATTCGGGTACAGGAATCGCAGTGGGTTTTCCGGAATGTTTTCGGCTGCCATCACTTTGTAACTGCGGATGATATCAGGGAAAGTCACAGCAGAGAGCTCCTTCTTGGTGTAGGGTTCTACCGAGTGGAACTGGAGCTCTGCACAGGAGAGAAGCAGCAACTCTTAAAGCTGGTTTCAAAGTTTTTTCTGAAAGGGTCCAGAAAAGCTGCAGCCTATTCCACAAATCCAGAGTTCACATGAACAAAAGGCTTGTCTGGATGACACCTACAGTGCTGCAGTAAATATTTAATGCCTGTCAAAGGGAGCATAATTGTTCTGTGGGGTAGGGAGGCATGGGGGATATAGCACATAGTGATGGTTCTCGGCGTGTTTTGTACTCAGAATGATTGGTGTGACTTGTGCATGGAAATTAACTGCAATATTTCATTAACTAATTTAGGTTGTGCTGCCTTTTTAACCTTCTTCCAGATTATGTAATTCAGACTCTGCTGCCTATTAGGAAGCTTGATCCAAATACACCACTTGAGGCTTTTATGAATCATCAAGAGACACAGATAAGCCTTCCTGAATGCTCCAAATACTATCAACCTTCTTTTGCTTAACTTTTGGATGTCTCAGGTATGAGGGCAGCAGAGGGAAAGAAGTCAGACAAGTACATTCAGAAGTTTCCCTTCCACCTGCTGCAGGTTTTGGGCTCATCACAGTGAAGTGTCAACAGCTGCCCCATGCTGGCAGTGGGGGCTGTGTAATTAGTGTGGTAAGGGGAGAGCCCTGACTGGGTACAAGGGAGGTTGTAACTGTTTGCAGCTGTGATGGCTCCAGGCTTCCTTAAGATGAGAAACGAGTCCAGCTCACTCTTTCAAAGCAGCAAGCTCTTCATTGATCCTTTTGGACAACGGGAGGAAGGAGAACTACTTGGAAAATGAAGTGAGTATGTAATTTACCTAGGGGGAATGTGGGAAGGAAGGAACGAAAGCTGCATTTGTGTTTGGAAGGAGATGCAGATGTGTGTATACTAAAGGCTGGGAGAGAGCCTAAGGAGGCAAGGAAGACAGTCCAGGCAGTTTTTCCTACCCAACTTCCAGGCCAGAAGCATGAACCTGAGAAGTGCTACTTGTCCTAGCTGAAAGCTTGATCAATTCATTGTGTGGCTTGAGTTACCCCAAGTACGCTGTGTCGCTGCTATTGCTTGTACCCTGCTACTGCTGGGGTGTTGTGCTGGTCCTCAGGGTGGAGGAGAAGGGCATTAAGTCTTCTTGTTCTGATACAAGCACATCAACAAAGGTTCTCTGTTGCTGACTTACCGTTCTGAGATCCCTCTACCCAAGTAAAGGTGATTGCTCCCTCCCTGCTGCTTTCACTGAATCTCAGTAAAAATGTTCCTGGGTTCTGGTCCTTCAGCAGAACACGTTCTCTTTCTTTGCTGATGAAACCCACGATGCAGCTGGAATGTTGGAAAGAAAGAGCTGAGCTACTCAGCATAAAACCTAAGCTGTGCTGGGCTAGCTAGGAAAACTAAAAAGCTTTCCTCACTGAAAGAAGATGAAGTACTGCTGAAAGCCTCACAGAAGGCTTTGTCCTGTGAACAGCTGGCAGCAGGACTGACTGGCTGCAGTCAGGTGGTGATTCATGCCCCCTGGCAGCCATGAATCACCACAGCTTCCCTCAGCACTCTCACTTGGGCCTGGGGGCTTATAGGAACATCTTTCTGAACTTGGAACAAAAGACATTCTCCTTGTTGCTGTCAAAGCTGGGCTGTGGGAGCAGAAGTGAAGTTACATGTGTGCAACAGGGTGAGATCCCAGCTAGCAGTTAAGTTTTAACTTCAAAAATATGCTAAGAAACAGTGGTTTCTCCTTTTTGGCTGATAAAACAAACTTTGCCAGATTACACTCTTATAGGTGTGGGGTTTGCTTTGGTCCCTGTGTATGTTTTCTAGAGGAACTGTTAAGCTTGTGTGACTTATTCACTATGCTCAGCAGATGTTATTGCATGGATAAGGAGGCTGGTATGGTAATTATAAGAAATTGATTATCTGAACAGGTACTGGCCAAGCCCCAGCTGTTTGGTTTTGATTGGTTTGTTGGGTGGTATTTTGCTTTTCGTTTTTTTTTGGTGGTTTTTTTTTTTGTGGTTTTTTTTTTTTCCAAAGGTCACAACTTCTCTGCTTCTTATTCCTCAAAATACTCCATTGATAATGAATTTCTGAGTACTAGGACTGTCCTTGTGTGCATTTAGTTAGGGAAAGTGGGTTTTGCACAAAAAAAATACTAAATAATCATAATTTTGCTTAGGATTTCAGATGCTGTAAGCTGCCCGGTTTTATGGGGTTTGGGGGTTTGATTGGTGAGTTTTGTGCTTTGTTTGGTTTAAATGCCATGCTTTAGGTAACAAATGTGTTCAGTAGCCAATATCCTATGTACAAGGGAAGTCTTTTGCCTTCTTATCTCTCAAGTATGAAGAAAGGCAAGTGTTCTGTATTACTCTTTTGTATACAAGAGGAGTCTCTGCTATTCAAGCCTGTACCAAATCCACATGTAATCCCAGTCCCAGAACTGCCACTCTTGTTCAGTAACGGTGGCAAATATCCCCACTGCACTGCAGCCCCCTCAGCAAAGAACTGGGGAGGTTTGGGACAGTGAAACAAGGCTTGAACTACACAGGGCTTTGACAGAACTCTTCTGGAGCTGGGGGGGTAAAAATGTGAAGCCCACTGCTGAATGTAGCAAGACAAAGTAATCCTGCTGCTGTAGATCCTGCAGAACTGTGGGATACTAGGATGCTCCACTGTCAGTGTGCTATTTGATGAGGTTTCATAATGTGGCTAAAGCTAAAACGCAGGATTGTGACTTTGGATAAGCCTAGTTTGGGCAGAATTACTTCAGAAATCGGAAATCCCAGAATGAAAAGTTTACTAAACCATTATTAAAGGGCAAATGGAACTGTGTTCCCATCTGGCAGAGTCCCCGTACTTGGTAATACTCTTAACATCAGTGAAGACTGCCGGGTTCTGGGCCCACAGTGCAGGCACAGGCCTTCCGAGTCTGGCTGCTGCCACCTCCAGGCAGCTCACAGTAACTCTCTTCGGGCAGGGAGTTTGGTTTTCCGGTTTTCAAAAGGGATATCACTATGAATTAAAGTTTCTTGTGCTTCTGTTTTTCTTGGCTGTGTTCTAGGATGTGGAAAGAACTGACTTACAGTGGGAGCAGAGGGAAAACAAAATATCATTTAACATTCAAAGCCCTGCTCTGTGACTTAAATGGGACAACTCGGTCACCTGATGTTCTTGCTTTTAGCAGTTGCCTCATCAGAGGATTCCTCAGTATTACAATTCATTTGCTTCAGATTTTTCTGGTTTCAAGTTCCACTCTCTGCACAAACAACCTCCTAACCTGAGGGTGCAACTGCTAGCCTAAAAGTGAGGTCTAAGGCAATGACCACATCTTTAACTTCACTCAGGTCTTACCCATCATTCCAGAGACACAGGAGATGTTTCTTAATAAGCTCCAGGATTCCCTCAATCCACAGCCAAAAGGGGAAATTCTTATCATTTATATTTTCCTGAAATTCAGAATATGGAAAGGCAGGGATGGAAGTGGGGAGAACAGGGATAATGACACATGAGTTTTGTCAAGCAGAGAGGAAAGCAAAGTTTCAATCCTGCCACTGTCTACTTGTTCTTGTGTTTTTCTCCCTTTTTCTTTTTTCCCACCCTCCCCATATTCTCTTATGATTCTTTTTCTCTTTCTGTCTCTCCACTCCAGAAGGACAGGAACTATTGGTAATGAAGCATGTACTGAATCTTAAGGCAAGAGGCAGTATGAGAAAAATGCCTCTCTGAGCCTCCAGTACCCACCAAACCGTGATCCATCACCTCTCACATGCAACAACACTGGTCTAAGAGCCAATAAAAGGTTCTTGTTCCTGCCTGGGTGCTGTCCTTATTGGAGTTGCTGGACATGCAAACCCATGCCATTGGGGTTTTTGACTGGGCTGGCTACCAGAAGCTTTAGAGACACTTTCTGTAGAGACCTGGATCTCCATTTCTCGTGAGACATCCATAGTAATGAATTTGAGTGCCTGTAGGTCACCAGAGCCTTGCTCTTCCCCTGGAGTCTGCTCCTAGTTGCTGTGATCCCCTACTTACCTATACCAGCTTAGGGTCTAAAGCCAAAGAAAATGCGAAGAGTCCTCCTGTCTTGCTGCAGCCAGGGTTGTGAAATTCCATGGTGTGGCTTTCTGCCATCATGACCCTCTTGGTCACCCTGTGTTAATCCTCACCCTAATCCAGTTGCTCCTGGTCTGGGAAATGTCCTTCACTAAGATACGGAAGAACTGTTCATCTTGCTGGTTGTTTTGTTTATATTTTTTTGTAATAGTCAAAATGGAGAACTATTCTATTAATAGCAGCTGCATTAATAATAATGGAGGTGCTGTGTTTGAAAGATACATTTTTTTTTTCCTATGGAGTTTACATGGATCAAAAGCAGTCTCAAAATCATCTACTCCTTGCCATTGCAAGCTCTTTTTTCTTCTGCTGCTGCTACTTTAACCTCAGCACCAAAGCCTCCCATGACCATGTAAGGCCTGGAATAATTACAGGGTGCTACTGAAAAAGAAGGCACCTTGGGGAGAAAAACAAACAAAAAAAGCCCAAACAAAACCCACAGTAAAGGAAGATGAGATCCCTCTTCCATCTCAGTTTTTAAAACTGAGTTCATACCTTGCAGAATCTTGTCCAAGGAATAAGGCCATCCTGAGATCCTCCGTTTGTTGGCCCTGAACACAATAAATTTGACTTCAGTCATGTTCCGTAAGTTACTTAGTAAGGCTAAAAGTACTTAGAAAAGCAAGTTGGGAGTGTTTATTTGGAATTCAGCTGTTGGACTAAGAAAGAAAAGGAAGGGCAGGCTGCTGTGCTTTCACAGCTAGTGCAGGGGAGGTTGCAAAGTTCCCCCTGGGAAGTTTTACGATAACCAAATCTGTGTGAGCAGCCCTTGCATAACGGGAACCAATCCATCCTGACACTTCCTGTGCTGGGCTGCACCAAACACTTGCCAGCTTCAAAACGCTTCCAGGAGGAGACTGAATCCTTGCACAGCTCTTGCCAGCACAAGACGACTGCAGCCCACAGGCTCCTCTGCAGGGGCTCAGCAGACCCTGCAGTATCTCTCTGAGACTAAGCACTTTCCTACCTTGATTCTGGTGACTTGCAGGCTTTTGCCCCAGAAACTCTTGACTCCTACGTCTACCCCAACCACAGACTCACCTTATTCCTGTTCCTATTATTGTTTCCCCCAGCCTTATTTTTATGTCCACAGTGTTTCATAACCATATCCAAACCACAAAGAAAAGTCTTTTGCTGTGACTACAGTAGCTGGAGCTTTGCAGACCCTGAGTGTAGTCAGAGCTAAATTCTTTCCATTAACGATCATGCTATGGCTTCCAATACATATGCTTTTCTGTGTCATTTTTCTAAAACTAAACTGGGTTAGGGAGCTTGTTACTGATACTGCTGGTGTTAAGAGAGCAAGATTCTGTCAACTTTCACATTGCAAAACCAGCAGCCAGGTTGTACCCTGGCACCCTGCTGGTTCTGTCTCCTTGCACTGAGGAATCCTGAATATACAGAGTTCAGCAACCAGGACTTTTTCAGCTGGGTGATATTTTTATCTATAGAGATAAGATTTAAGGAGCAACCCTACCATTACCTGAGCTTGACAAAATCCCTGTAGTTCTGAAATGCAAATTTACCATAGAAATATATCACTGGTCTCTTTGTGTTGGTTAATTAAACAAAAAAAAAATCATTCTCCTTGTAGAATTTTGAAAAGTAATCCATTAAATTAGCAGCTTTTTGTCAGATCTTATGTCTTGGGGGAATTAGAGAGTGGAATGCTGTACTTGCCACCTAGATACACTAATCTCAAATACCTTTAAATACATTTTTTTCCTGAAACTTAAGGTTGGTGAAATATACTGAATCAACAGTGTTTTTCATATAGAGTCTACTCTACGCAAAATCAGTACCAGTGTCAAGTTCCCTGCCTATGCAGGCAAACTGCAAGGAGTTTGGAAACAAACCCCATGGCTGATGAGGCTTTTACTAAGGACATTCATGTGGGAGATAACTCAATTTGATATCCTTTAGCAGTTTCATAGTGTTTGCATGTTGATACATAAACTGTTTTTATGCAGAGTGAATCCCCACTGTAGCTGGGGGCATGCATGAAGTTAAAATAAATGGAGGTGGATTTAAAAAGAAAACCCAAAAGATGCCAAGAAACATCCACTTCAAAGACTGACTAAACATTAATGTTACTTCAAAAGGCAGAATTAGGCCCAATCTGTGTTGCTCTAATGCATAAAACTCCCAAGTTAGAACTGCAGATTTTTTTCATGACATGATCTCATTTACAAACTCTGCCATACTGAAAAGTGGAAAATGCTTCATTGCTACAAAGTTATATTGTATGAGGGGAAAAGGTGTGAGAGGAAAGGAAAGCTTAAAATGGGCTGCAGGAAAAGATGCAGAATTAGCTTCAATTCAAACAGGCCATCTGTGATGAAAGGAGACCATACCAAGAAGCTTCTCTCCCAGCATGCTCAGCTGATCTGCATTAAGTCCTCTCTTTGTTACAGAAGAAAACTGCCAACTCAGAACTTCAGAAAGCTTAGACCACTTTGCACAAGGTGGATTCAGAAAGAAGGACAGGTTCTAGAATGGAAGAGAAAAACACAAACTACAGTTAATAAACATTAATTTTGGAATGCCACTTGAATTTATAAAAGTGTATTGTTGCCAAAAGAAACTCCAAAATTAAGAATGGATGCCAGCTGGACACAACTGCAGAAGCAGGCAGCTGTTCTTCCAGGCACTCTACCAGGAAAAGCAGTCTCTGGGGCTCTGTCTTCTCCCAGTGGGCAGACCTGCTGGATTACTCAAGTGCACCATAACTGAGCTCTTGAATGTTCATTTGGCTCCTCACTGTGTACTGTATATCCTGAATACATGTATACTACCCTTATGTGGGTTTCAAACATTGCTCTGTTTAGGTCAGGGAAGTCACTGCCCCTCTCTACCCCTGAAACTCATTAAGAGTTATCTGCAGAGCTAAAATGCAGCAGCCACTTGCACAGAAGGCTTGAAAATTAGCCATAGTACCTGATACAATATTTTTTTCCTGCAAATACCTTGTGATCTGTAGACAGCATGTTGAACCACAAGATAGAAGCCCATCCACTGGGAAGTTGGCTCACATTTGAGATCACAACAATGGGAAGGGATGTGGTCTGAAAAGAGCACAAAAGGAAACATGTCAGGTTACCCTGCACTGCTGCCACAATCCTCCTTGAGATTACCCACAAACCCATTTCCATTTTAATTCCCTGCTTGCGTAGTCTTGACTTTTTCAATAGAAGTTGGTATGTAGGGGAGAAAATATCAGTATGATGAAATACTAGAAAGACTTCAGAAGTTTTTGTCTAAAAAAGAATTTCATTTAGTGTCAGTTATGACAGCACTGATAGTGACAGTAGAGTTCATAGCACACTGCTTCTGAAATAAATGTAAACTGATAATCAACCCTGTGGTTTAAGCCCTCTGGGTATCAGACACTTTTGCAAAGCACATCTATTCTTATTTTCTTATTTACCCAGATATCTGACAGAATTTTCTCTCTGTGTCTATACACAGTTGTTGTGAAGTGTCACTCCCATACTTTGAAATAACTGAAAGTGCTTGATATCCCAGTACTTAAAAAAAAAAAAAGGAGAAAAAAAAGAGAGAAAAGTTTAGATTGTCAGCACGAGAGACACACAGGAATTGAAGTCCATCTGTTTCGTCTAAGACATACCTCCAGGTCTATTACCAAACCAGGCTGGCACAGCTGCGTCTCAAAACTCAGAGAGTGAAGCTCTTCTGTTACAATGAGAGGACCCTTAAAAAAAAATAAGTGAAAACTTTTCAGGGACTGAAAATTCCTAGGGTGAAGTAATGGGGCTTTATCATGGGGAAAACCCTTTTTTGTGACCCTCATGGTCACGTGCTCTAGACCTCAGTAAGAGCTTACAGGTCAAAGTCAAGTGACAGTGCTAGTGACTTCCTAGAACTGCCTCTTCAGGCACATTTTTGTTTTCTGGTTTGTTTTTTGGCACAATGTTTTTTGGTTTTTTTGTGGCTACTACCTATAAGCCATAGAAAAATCCGTGCTTTGCCAGGAAGCCCTGTTAAAGGTAGATGCCGGTGTGGGAGAGTCCCTCACTGCCATTCTGGCAGTAGTTCTCATTGCAGACTCTTCCTACATGGATCACTTTGTAGAAACACTGAACTCCTCTCCTATGATCTCTCATCCCATGTGTGTCTTCATGGGTCTGATCAGAGAGCGTTGTCTTAAATGAATGCCTTGTTAGTATTATGCTAAAACTTCACAAAGAAAAGGTTAGTGCTGCTTACCTCATTTGTTCTGCTCCCTGCATTTTTCTGTTCTTTCAGTTGCTGCAAACGAACAAAAACCCCTGTCACTCGTTTATGTCAGCCACAAATGGAAGTGGTAGTGGAGGTTTGCATGCTCCACTTGCTCAACTGTATGCAAACTTGCTGCACTAGTGTCTGATTCTATTTGGTTCTAAGCCATGGGACCCAAAGGATTAAACTGTCGGTAACTACTGCTCTTTTATAAACTGTTCATCTGTGAAAAAAGATACTGCACAGTTATGATGCAATACCTTTATGTAAGAGGCCTTTTCAGAACAGAAGCAGTATGAAATCAGGATCAGATGGAATATTGGTTTATCAAAGTACCCCTCTGAAATGGATGATAAACAGTCTCAGTTCTGGACAATGAAGGGAGGGCTCCACGTTCCCTGGTTCTGGACTTGCGTTTTTCCTTCCCTGTTGTAGGAAGGAACCAATCTGTTCCCTCACAATGTGCAGATCAGAAGTGTTGTACAGTCTGCTGAAGGCACTGACTTCCTTGCAGCTGCCCACTCCTTGACAATTTACATCTTCCAGACTCAAAGCTCTTTAAACCATTCCAAGCTTCCCTACCTATGGGCCTTTCTCTGAAAGGCCCAAACCAGCCTTTCTAGGCTTTTTTAACTTCCTCCTCCAAAGAACCCATTGCAGCATAGGCTGTATGGCAGCAAATACTCATTTGCATTCCTGTCCCTATTTCAGTGACAAGCAATCACATTTTGATTGAAACAGGCCAAGTATTTCAAAAAGGACAGAACAAAGAAAAAGGAGAGATAATCGCAGTTCCTCTTTACACAAAAGTAAATAATGACTTTCAATAACAAAAGCAATCTGTTTCCTTCCTACCACGCTCTACCCACGAAATTAAGTGGCTGTATCAGTAAAAGAAAGAAAAAAACCAACCCCCTACCAAGTGCCTGAATTCTGCTGCTAGACTTCCATTAGTAGATTCTTCCATGTTCATTACTTTTGTGTTTGTTCCCAAAATATTAAATTTCCTGAACCTACACAGAGAGAGAAAACATAATTAAATCTCACATTCATTGAAAGACCCTAACATTAATATATCAAACTCTGATGCCACCTACCCTTTGACTGAGTTCTTCTCAGTTACATCTCTGTCAAGAAAAAAAAAAAAGACAAAATAAGAATCTTTTAAAGATTCTGCCAGAGACAGAGAAAATGTGCATGTTTTAGTAGCTGACAGAGGTGATTGAGAACTGGTAAAATGCTTTTGTGAAATTCTTGTGCAAAAGATGAGGCAATTGGTTCAAGCAGTCAAAATAAATACTGCGCTACACAGCCTGTGTTTTACTGAGGCTTAATATTGCTATGGGGGCTTTATAACCAAAGCAAGTACTTTCTTTTACTATACATATATATTTTTCCTCTTGCTCTGAGGAAAAAAATATAGTTCTGCCACTCTAAATCTGCTTTTAAACTCATTGAATAAATTGCTGCATCACTTGAATTGGTTTTCCCAGCACTTGGGATTTTACTGAGTTGCATTCTGTCTAATGCACTTCTCAAAGCCTCACCTCCCACAGCCAAATAAGAATTTTTTTTTTACTTTTTCGCTATTCTATGCAAGTTTCTGGACCCTAGAGCCATTTCAAGTGAACAAAATTACTTGGCTGGAAAGATAAAAACCCACTTGCTTTCTTGAAAGCACAGTCCCTGTCATTGTTTTGGACAGCCTGTCACATTTCTTTCCATGCCCTTGAAGTAAGTGCTAAAGTCACCTGAACTGCTTACAAAATACAGAAGATTGGCATTAATCTGCTTCAATGGCTGTGATTTTTTTTCTCTGATTGAGAACACGTCCTGTGTTACAGGTAGGCAGATTACACCCCTAACTCAAAGGCAGCTTTAGGATAACTATATTCCTTACTAGACACTACCCAAACAGGTATTCTAGAGACATGACTGAATTATGTGACTGGAAATGGTGGAGTTCAATTCTACACTGTCACCTCGTGCTAATCCAGGTGAAACACCCCAGCAGAGCCGTGGCTGCGGCCCAGGTGCTGCCCTGTACCTGATTTAGCAGTAGTGAGCTCTCCTCTGTGGAGCTGATGGTGAGAAGCTGAGGCCACCTGCACTTTGTGACATGTGGCAGAGAGAGATTTAGAGCAGGGGAATGGGTAAGAAAAAGGGAAGGATGTACCTGCTGCCACAGAGAACCAGCCTGCTGCTGGCCTACTCAACTGCTATAATGTGACTGCTCTTTGGTTTCTGAATGTGGGGGCTGTTTACTTTTACATAAGAGGGATGAAATAAATGCAACATACTTATCAAATAAAACTTTCACTTTCAAGTTGTAGTTCAGTTCCTGCAGTTTCACCAGCAGTCTGGAAAGAGAAGTATTTTTTTTAATGTCAGCAACTGAAAAAGATGGGTTCTCTTCTATTGTGTTGCTTACCACAGATATTTAAGGGCACACTTGAGGCCACATGCAGGCTCCAAGCTTGCTCCATGCCAGATAGCATTTAGAGATGAAACTAAATGGGCAAATGAGTTTCTCTCTGGCATGACAAACTGCTCTGCATGTGTCTTCTTGCTGTTTGGTTGTGTTTGTCACACACTTAGTACACCGCACTTCTGCTAAAGGGTAAAAGCTGAACGTGAGTGAAGCTCTGCCAGGAGAAAGCCCCTGCCCATGGTACTTCCCTCCTCCTGGCCTCAGCCCATGGGCTGCAGGGCAGGCTGTGCAATCCCCTTGGCTGCAGGAAGTCAGTGACAGGAAAGCCTTACCACAAAAGAGGAACAGGGAAAGGGGAAAACATACCTCAGCTTCACAGTAAACTGCACTCCTGTCTTCAGGACTAGTGGCCTCTGAGGATGTGTTGGCATGCAAGGCTGCCTCTCCACCACAAAGGAGCTATGGGAAGAACAGAGTAAAGGCACTGTAATTTATTTATGCTGTCCTTAAATAAGAAACCACATAAAAAGTGAACTTTAAAAGAATGTTGATTTACCAGTAATACCATACACTTTATTCACACAGTTTCAATCTACACAGAGGTGTGTATATCAGTTCCTTTCAATTGTTTCAATGGGGCTAGAAATAGTAATTTTGTAAGTGCTGGCTTTTCTGCAATACAGTGATGGCTTGAGGAGGGAGATTGCTACATCAGACCTCCCTGAAATCAAACAGCAAGGAAACACCGTGCTGTAATTAGCACGGTGACAAGTGAGGAGAGTTGCTTTGTTTGCCATTCCCAGGGCTTCCTGAATTCTTACAGAGTCAGTTCTGTGTAACATCATCTGCCCAAGGGATGGATATGCTAGAAGGGGATTTGTTGAGGGTGAGCTAATCCAATGAAACAAACTTCTGGGGCTAACCTGTTTAGATACACCCCAAATTTTTGTCTACTGTGTGTTTACAGAATGAGACTCTGATCTTCTGTGAGGCAATTACCAGCGACAGTAACTTGCATCATAGAGGTGGTACAGAGACGGGGCTGGCCTCCCTGTGCTGGAGGCAAATATGATGTGTCCAGTGACAAAGTATTGGAGAATCCAGTGTATATCTGTCTTGGGCACAGCTTGATGCAGGTTGCTTCTTGCCTCTCTTCACTTAAGCTTTGCAGGGTTGAAGCTTGAAGCAAGAAGTGGACTAACACACTGGGAGTTTGACTCTGTAATCAATGTGTACTGCAGCAAAGCTCCTGCTAACTTCAGTAATGACTGATCACAAACCCTTTCCACAGGCCTGAACCTGTGGAAATCCTAGATAGGGTAAAACTCAAAAACAGTAATTCAGTTTCATGCTTGTGACAAAATTAGGAAAACCTCGGAAAATGAAAAGTTACAATGCAAGAAATACTGAGGGAACAGTAGGGAAGGTGCTCTTCATCTATTTATTCATGCTAACATCAGAAGAACCTTCTGGTCTGTTACCTTTGGATGAGTTGTTTGAAAAGAGTGTGTGTTAGGTCCTGCAGAAATTGTTTATTTTTTGTGATGGGATCAGGGTCGTAGGTAAACTTCTGTTCCAGTTCCTCAAGCTTCTTAAGCTGCTGACGAACTTGCTGTAGACTTTCAGCAACAGTGGTGAACCTACAATTGACATGATCTTATTACTGTTAGCATGTTTTTGTATTGTACTAATGCAGAGGCACCAGCCAGGTGACTGCCCCTGAGGATGTGGCAGTGCCTGGAGAACACTTCGTGCTCACTGGAAATGTGGTTAGGTAATACACTGAATGTAGTTATGGTAAGATAGAATGAAAATGGATAATATAAATAATCAGGATATTTCCTAGATGTGGTGCTCCTTCATAACACGGTTCAAATGCAGTCTTACAAAAGACTTACCAGTTCTGCAGCTGGTCAAGGCAGGCGTTGGGTGGCCCACCAATGCATGCTGTCTGTTGCCTGTGCTTCCACTCCACCAGCTCATCATTAATAAGGGCAGTCTGTGTGTGCTCTGTGCTCTGCAGCAGCTGTACTATCTTATTCACCACCTCCTACAGACAACATGAGATCACCCTGTTTATTAAAAACACTTCATACAGGAGTACTAGTACTGTTTTAGCTAGTACTCATCTATCTTGCAAAACTCTGCAAAGACCTCAGTTCAACTGACATACTAAAAAAACTTTTCTACTGCTAATTTATGTCAATTCAATGAACATGAACATGTGCTTAAAATGAAGAACTGCTGACTTCTGAAAGAAAACTTGAGCACTACCTTTCTCTTGAGGTCCAGTGATAAAAACATCTGCTGGAGATTCAGCTTTTCTTTCTTGTATTCCTCCTGAGACATATTATTGGACTCATGTTCTGTAAAATAAGTCCAAATTGTGAATGTGAGACTGAAGGAGTGCTGAAGGATGGGTTGGGGAAATGCTGGGGGGAGAAGTGGACAAATACAAAAAGCAAGATTGTGGCTCAGTGCTTCCCTTAGTACCTGCTGAACATGTTCCTGTTCTGAGGGACAGTCAGCTCTGCCAAGTTGTGTTAGAAACTAAAGCCTTTTCTAGAAGAAAGAATTCTATAACAGAGACAGATCTGTATAATGAAAGCAGTGTGGACTCTGTGTGTTTCCCTTGGAGCACAAGAGCCTACAAAACATAAAGCTAGTCTGGCATTTGTAAAATATAAGATGGCAAAGGGAAGCCTAAACATCAGTAATTAAGTGTATGGCTGAATGGTCACAGAGCCTACAGGGTTTGCTACTTCTAGTGGCAAAGGGATGTAAAGGACAAAGGAATGCTGTGTTAACAAGGAGGCTCTCTTACTTGGAACAAAAGACAGATGCAGAAATTTAGGTTTCACTGTGAAGCAGAGTTAATAAAGGAGGGACATTACCAGTAAGTTTGGCTGTGTATCATAAGGCCCAGTGTCCTGACCTAAAGAGCAGTTTACTCTGACAAACTATATGCAATAGCGGGTGTCCTTGAAAAATGACTTACCTCTATTCTGCAGGGTTTTACATTTGAAGTCATATTCATCTTGCATATCCTCTAATGTCTTGATGTCCTGCTCCACATCCTGTAATGCACGAGTGAGAGTGGACATAATTACTTAATATTTTCAAGTAATGCAAGACTACATCTGATTAGGAACTGCCTGGTACCAGCCCTTGACAGACATGAAGCCCAGTTTTTAACAATGCTTTTTCCTGGAACTCCCTAACAGGAAATATCCCTAAATTTCATCACCTTCTATTCACCCTTCCTCCTTCTCAGCTAACTGAAATCTGTTAATTATGAAGTATGGAAATGCCTTTGTGGTCAAGCCACGTAAGTTCACAGAGTTTAGCAGAACCTAGGCTACAGTGGAAAAACTTAGAACAGCACACAGCATTTTAAACTTTCAAATTCTTAAGTACTATCTGGAGAAAAGCTTTCTGTTGTGACTGTATTTATTAAGACAAACATCTATATGCTAAAAAAATATATCTTCTAGTTAGCAACAAATTGGTCAGTTACAATTTAAGAGGTCTTTTTGCTCAGTTGCTAGTATTTCAGACAGGTAAAATACTTTTGTTGCTAAAATTTAGGCACAAGGTACTTTCTATCTTCAGACAATCCCTGGTTATAGACTTGAAAACCCCTACCTTACTTTTATTTGTCATTTTATCTAGTCTAATGTACCACTGAAAGCTTCTCAACATCTGTGAATCAACAAACGCTACTATGCAAAGTTGTATTATACTTACTGTAACACTGCTTTTTACAGCCTTCACTTTGGCATCAAGCTCCTTCTGCTTGTCCAGCATCCCAGTCACAGTATTCTGTACACTCCCTACTTCCATCTGAGGGAAGAAACAGAACAAGTCAAAACAGATTGACCCATAACTTCTTTCATTAATGTAAATTAGTGGCTGTTGTTGACAAACAACCTGAGGAAGAATGGCTTGTTCTGATAAACTATACTAAAATTTTGTAGTATAAAAAAATCAAGTTCAGGTGAATTTGAAAGAAACAAAGTATTTATTTTGGTAAACTGCCAAAGGTCCCCTATCATGGATTTAAGCCAGTGGTGGAAGTGATGGTCAAGCTGGATTGTGCTTTGAGCATCACAGTCTAATGGAAGGTAGATGATCTCTAAAGTCCCTCCCAATCCAAACCATTCCGTAATTCCCTTTCCCTTTTTGATGACCCCAATTTATTGCACACTGGAAAGGCAGCAGCAAGTGCTTTATGTCATGTGCCAGGACTGAACAGCTGTGCTGCAGCTACAGGGGCTCTGTCAGAGCCACACTCTGAGAGCAGCTGCTTTGGACACTGTTGCAAAGGGCCCCTTGTTGAAAGCCCGTGCCCAACTGCTCTTCCCACACTGCACATTCAAAGCCTTGCTATAAACTGAGGTATTTCAGCCCTGGGAATTAACATGCTTGGTCAGTCATCACTTTATTTCTGCATAAGTGGATTACAGCTATCTATACATTTTGCATGCCTTTCCCAACTGCAGAATTTTTATTGCAAAACAGTTCTTGCGAAGGAAAAAAAAAGGTGAGAAGCTGGAGAACAGGTGACGAATGAGAAGATATGGCTTTACCTATAATTCAGAGCAAAGAAAAGGCCTTCATTTAAAAAAAAAACCACCCCCAAACCCCACCAAAATTAGAAAGAAATACTTGGAGACAACTGGGAAGGAGAATGATGCATCTTTTTCCCAGAGAACGTCCAGAGAAGTATGCTCAGCTGCTTAATAGACAGGAAACTGGGGAGTAAAATGCAGAAGAACAAACCTAAAATCTTGCTGGATATATAAGTTAAGCACTAATTATTAAAATAAAATCCAATTAGCACATCAGGCTACATCGTACTACAGAAGCATTAAAACAACCAGCATAGCTTTTACATCACTCAAGGAATAAAAACTATTTCCTGGCCATTTATCCTCCAAATGCTTCATTCAGCAGAAAAAAGCCATGATGTCCAGCTGGTACATATCAGTTAAGGAGCCTGTTATTGGGCAGAGAGAGAACAGCCTGTTTCCCCTGCCAGTGTTCATCCACTTCCCTTGTCCCAAATAATAGGAAAGGGGAGATAAAACTGCAGCAGACATTTCAAGACTGTTACCTCATTTGACGCCTGGGCACTGTTCAGTATCTTCCTCTCTTCTTTAAGACAGTTGTAGATGATCATTGCCATGTGTATTGGGTCTTCTTGGAAGTTATCCTAGCATTAGAGACACAGTCTGTTGTTAAAGTCCATACATGTAATTTCTTGTCCTTCAGTAACTTCCAGATTAGCAAAAAATTAGGGAATGACCAGTGTGTGAGCCCCAGGGAACACGCTGGTCACAGCCTGCTCCAGGATTACAGGCTGTGACAGCCACAACCAGCTCCAAGAGCAAGTTTCTATTGTAGTTCACTGGCATACAAAGAGACAGGACTGGCACAAAACAACAGGAAAGGGTCAGAGACATTACTGGGAGACGTGGGATACTACCCTACAGTCCTCGAGAGAGCTCATCCCTTAAGAGCCACCCTCCCACACTTTGGTATGGCTGCTGGTTTAACACACAGTCCAGGCTGGATGCAAATTCAACCTTACTGTTTTACCTGCACACAAAGTTCAAATGTGCTGTGGATTGAGTACTGCCCTGCTCTGCTCAGGATGGCGCTGCCCTGGGGTTTTCTTTTTCCTAGAGTCCTCAAACCATAACTGTACTGATAAACTGTAATTTTCTAACTGTAGCCAATCAAAACAAAAAATGGAGCAACACGTGAATTCTGGCTTTTAAATCAGGATTCTCACACATCCTCTGTGAAAATTCCTCGTGGCAGGGTAGCTGCTTAGAGGCATTCAATTGCACTGAAGCCAATGTATACATACAGAACCCAGGCGTACCTGAAGATTACGTTTGCTTTTCCTTATGTTGTGCTGCAGCAAAAAGTTGTTTTCAATCAAGAATCTGCTAAACTGATCATCAAGCTGTGACAGCAGGTCATGGAATAAGAGTGTAGCAAATGAAACATTGTTGGCCGCATGTTCCCTAGAATAATTTAAAGCATGCTTGTGTTAAATACACTTCCAACACAAGATCCAAGAGATACATATAGGTGTACTTGATTTTTAATCCCCAGCTCCAGTTGTAGAATATGCAAGCAGTAAGAATTACCTTCAAACGTAAGCCAGTTTCATTCTCTTAACTTTGACTTCACTTTCCTTGATACAGAAATGTTGTTTCTCTATTCTTTTTGCCACATTCTGTGCAAATTCATTTACTCATTCCATGCACATCAGGAACCTAAAAGAGACCCTGATGCATGTGCAGGTTGTACCACTCTCCAAAGAGAAGACACTCTACAGAAATTCTGGCAGAAGTCCAGAGTCTTTGAAGAGTGAGAGACTGAGCTACCAAGGCAGTAACTAATTGGTTTTAAAACAGCCACTTCTGTTCTAGACCGCTGAGAGCAATATGAGCTAGGACACTTACTCCAGGTATCAAGTCCCTCTAGAAAGCCCTGAAGAGGGGCAGGAACACAGGCTGTAGCACCCTCACAGCTACTGAAGCATCCTACCAGCAAAGGTTCACCTAGCAGCTTGCTTCCCCAGCATTCTGCTGCTGCCTGTAAGTGCATGTCTGAGGGCACTGCCTATCACATGACCCAAAGCCTAATTAATTTCTGTGCTTACCAATCTTGGTTTTCCAGCCACTGTGCCAGGTACTGCCTGATCTCCATAGGAAAGCTGTCATCATATAGCTGGTGAACTTGCTCCAAAAACTTGGAGTCAAGTTGCTGTAGCTGGTACCACTGAGTCATCCTGAGGAAGGGGTGAAAAAAAAAGTTGGTGTAAATGTTTAAGTAGTATTTGAACTGAACTGGTGAAAAAGAACTCATTTAAAGCTTTCATGAACATTGACAAAATTGAAGGATGTGATAATTTTGCTGGGATAAAGTTAATTTTGTTCAAAGTAACTAGTATGGGGCTGTGTTTTGGATTTGTGCAGGAAACAGTGTTGGTAATACAGGGATGTTTTTGTTACAGCTGAGCAGGGCTCACACAGCATCAAGGCTCCTCACCGACCCCAGCAGCAAGGGGGCTGGGGGTGCACAAGGAGTTGGGAGGGGACACAGCTGGACAGCTGACCCCAACTGATCAAAGGGATATTCCAGACCACGTGGCATCAAGCTCATAGAGCTGGGGGAAGGAGAATCATTTTGCATACGGTGTTTGTCTTCCCAAGTCACTGTTAGGCGTGATGGAGCCTGGCTTTCCCGTGATGGCTGAACCACCTGCCTTTTGCTTTGCTTGTGTACATGGCTTTTGCTTCACCTGTTAAACTCTCTTTATCTCAACCCACAATATTCCTCACTTTTACCCTTCTGATTCTCTCCCCATCCCACCATGTGGGGAAGAGGGGGAAGTGAGCGAGTGGCTATGTGGTGCTTTCTTTTTTTTCTTTTCCTCTGAACCCCTTTTCATGGCACTTAAGGTACTGCTAGTGTTACTGCTTTCTTGCTTAGCAGGGATATGGGAATGAGGACCTGTGTATTTGATACCTATACTCTGCATAATTGAGATCCTGAACGTGGAATATCACCTTTTGTTTACCCTTACTATGTGGTGCTTTCATGTGTGTATTCCCCATCAACAAGAGCATGTGTGAAAAATCAGAGGCCCCTCTAAGTGCCCATTTTCAGTTGCTATTTGTGTCCACACTTGCCTGCTCTGAAAATGGACTAGATCTCAACTCACTTTAAATGTTGAAGTACTGGAAAGATGTTTTTTATACGTGTTTTAGTTCTCATGATCATATTTTCAGGCTGAATTCAAGTAACCTTTGCAGCAGATACAGGGTGCTTAAATGAACTAATATTGTACAGAATGGCTTCTCTCAGTCCTAACACTTTTGTGACAGAGTGGCTTTATTTATGGTCTCTAGCAGCAGATCAGTCAGCCTTTTAGGCTGCAGGTTATCACCTTGTAGTGGAAATGGCATGTAAAGATACGTCCAAGGAACAGTCCAGGCTGAGAACATGGGTGGTGAGGTACAAATCCACTCACATCATTGTTTTTTACTGGCTGCCTATAAGACCTATCCAAAAGAACAGGGCAGCATCAGGGTGAAGGACTATCTTCTGTGCCGCTTCCTGCCAAATCTGTTAGTGTTTGTACGCCTGCGCCCTTGGCTGCTGAGTGGCGTGTGCTATGTGTGAGAAGCAAAGGAGGTAAAAATGTTGTTTAAAGTGAGGGCTTTGAGGCTTTTGATGCGTGTGCTTTTCAGATTACAGGTAACACAGCATTTGAGTGTGCTATTAGCAGCCTCAAAGACGGAGACTCCATGACCTCCCTAGGCAGCCTGTTCCAAGTGCTCTGCCACCCTCAATGTAAAGAAGTTCTTCCTCATGTTGAGGTAGAACTTGTGTTTTAGTTTGTGGCCATTGCTCCTCATCCTGTTGCTGGGCACCACTGAAAAGAGTCTGGCACCATCCTCTTGGCACCTGCCTTTGAGATATTTATATATAATGATGAGATCCCCTCTCAGTCTTCTCTTCTTCCGACTAAACAGGCCCGGCTCCCGCAGTCTCTCCTCGTAAGAGAGATCCCTCATCATCTTTGCGGCCTCTGCTGGACCCTCTCCAGTAGCTCCTCGAGGTTTTTGTACTGAGGAGCCCACACCTGGACACAGCACTCCAGATGTGCCTCACTAGGGCTGAGTAGAGGTGGCTGATCACCTCTATCGACCTGCTGGCCACCCGATGCACCCCAGGACTCCTTGCTGGCCCCTCTCTACCTCCTTTCCTGCCACTCCCGGGGATCGCGGCCGATTCAGGCGGCGGGGTTCGGGAGCAAAGGACGCGGGCAGCCGTCCCTGCCCTCGGCCGGCTCCCCGCCCGCGTTCCCCCCGCTCCCGGCCGGCTCAGCCCCGCGGGTGGGGGCGCACCGCACCTGTTCAGCAGAGGCTGCCCAGCGATGCTGGAGGCACAGGATCGCCGGGGACAGGAGGCCGCTTCGAGCCCTCTCGGGCAGGGCAGGTCTGGAGAGGCGTCGGAGAGTGTAAGCTGTGGAGAAGGAGCCAAGAGTTGGACTTGCGAACGGATGCAACAGGTGACAGAAGAGCAGGGATGTCCCTGCCAGGAATGAAGCCCGCTAGGAGAGATACCTCCCGCTGTCCCAGGTGCAAAGACACCAAAGCGCAAAGCTCCGTGGGTGTCCCGCGGGCAGGAGCAGTCTGAGCAAGCGACAGCTTTAGCTGCACAGGGCATTCACTCCGCCAGCCCCCGAGGAGCAGGCAGAGCCCCGCCGTGCCGCTGCCGGCGCCATCCCCCGGCCCCTCACGCCCGCTCCCCTCACCTCGGGTCCGGCTCGGCCGTGCCGCGGTGCCGGCTGCGCCCGGGGAGCCGCGCGGCCAAGTGCGCATGCGCGGGAGGGGGCTTGGGGGAGTTCCCGGGGAGCGGGCGCGTCACGTGACTTCGGGGAAAGGCTGCGGGCAGCGAAAGCGAAAGCGGCGCGCGGCCCTCGGGGCAGGGAGGCGGGGCCGGGGCCGATGCGCGCTGGGCCAGGCAGTGCGGCCCCTGTGCCAGCTCCTGTGCCAGCTCCTGTGCCAGCCCGGGCACTGCGGCCCCTGTGCCAGCTCCTGTGCCAGCTCCTGTGCCAGCTCCTGTGCCGGCCCCTGTGCCAGCTCTTGTGCCAGCTCCTGTGCCAGCTCCTGTGCCAGCCCGGGCACTGCGGCCCCTGTGCCAGCTCCTGTGCCAGCTCCTGTGCC
>VZTE01001006.1:1197752-1272591 GCA_013397775.1 Eulacestoma nigropectus | reverse complement strand
CCCCCCCCCCCCCCCAACTATTTTACCAGAGAACCACTTTCTTACTCATAGTGGCTTAAGAACAAAATTCTCACTTTTTCAATGAAAGGAGGCTTGGGCTGTATATATTCATTCTAGTGAAAATTATTCCAGTGTTCCTTTAAAGCAGTGAAATGATTTCAAGTCATGTGCTTTTCAGCGAAATGTTAAGCCTACTCTCTGCAGAAATCTATTCTGAAGCAATAGCAGGAACTGTCATGCCAAAACCTGATCCACGATGCTGTTCAGGAGCACCAGTTATATTGGGCTGAAGTTAATACTTGAGAGTTGAAGGTTTGCCTTGCATGGGGAGCAGGGAAGAAGGAGAGAGGAGACTGTTTCTCATGCTGTGTCTCATCTTTTCCTACAGTACTTCTCACGGACTTCAGATGGTCAAAAATAGAGGGTATCCCCCATTTTGTTTGTATTAATATTGTGAGAAGAGGTTAGAATGAAAAGGCACGCAACAGCTGATGTGAGGGGAATGTTCGCTGCTTTACAAGTCTCTGTTACTGCTTTGTAGCTCAATTTAAGGTCAACAAAAAGGCAGCAAGACTATTTTTGCTGTGCCTTGAAAAAAATCCACAGAGGTCCGGGTATGCAACTTGAAGCCAAAATCTGATTTTATTCATGCTGGTTATATAAATTACAAATATTACCATGCTATATACAGAATTGCTCTTGTTGTTTTTTTACTTTATACGTGATGCTTTCTGAACTTATGTGCAACTCGCTTTAAATCACTCAGGCTGATGAACAGAGATGTGTTGCTTCTTTGAAATCTACTTCCATATATCACAAAAATATCTCATTGCTTTGTTTCCGCTCACTCGCTTTCAACTAATGTAAGTAGCGTAGGTGAAAGGAGAAATGAAAGTAAAATCCATGTCTTACTGATTCAAGGAGGTTAGGTTTTCATCACAGATGTCTCATTTATACCTGCTTGAGAAAGCAGTAAGGTGCAAATGTTCAAGGGTTTGTACTTTAAGAACTTTCCATGCATTAACTGTGTATTCTGCGGGCAAGACTTAACGTCTTGATGGAACCTGCATTTGTGAAATACAGTGGCCTTGGAGTTGCCTGTTTATTATTCTATTAACAAAGATTTTAGGGATAATACTGGGGGAAATAAAACCAAAACAACAAAACCAAACAGCCCAAACTCAACAGTAAACACGCCCTAAAGAAAAAAAGAGTAATAAAAAAGGGCAATTTACCATTTTTACAAAAACTAGCTGTCCTGCTTATTAAATGAGCCTGTGACAGGCATGTAATAGCCTGTCATGCAGCACAAACTGCCAGGTGGTCAGCAAATGCTGCAGCTCTTCAGTAACTGTTTTTTAAAACTGTTTCCTTGTTGGCATTGACCAGTTAGTATCCAAACTGCGTCAGATCAGGATTTTTTTATTTGTAGACTTTCTAACAGTACTTTCTGTAGTATCTGACTGCTCATGCCCAAATAGATTTACTTCTGCAACTATTTTGTGAGAGGGGGAAGTTTTACTAACCCTCTCTTTCAGTGGTGAAATGGAGACAGCCTTTTCAACACCACACGTTTTGTGTCTGCTTCCTTTCTGCAACTCCCTTCTCTCCCCAGGCTTGCCTACCTGCCTTCCACAACTTCTGCTGTGGTGTCAGATAAAAATCTATGCTGAAGGCAATTCATCTTTGGAGAAAAGCAAACCTCAGACACCTCTGGAACATTCAAAGTCAGGGGAACAAGAATCTTTGCTTTGAAATAGTATCTAAATCAGTGGTGTACAAGATTAGAATTAAGCAGAAAGTATTTAACATAATAATTCCTAATTTCTCCAAACACATTAATGTCTTTAGTTATCTTTATATGCTGTTTTCAGAAGCAAAACATTTTGTTTTTCTGCTCTCATATTTACAGCAATTCTATGGAAATCAGTTAAATTAGCAAGTAAAATTTATCCCTGCTGGGACCCAGCTGAAGTCAAATGACTTCCAAGCCAGAAAGGATTTGGTCTTTTATCAGTGACAACAACAAATCTGACTTGCAGAATCCCTAGGGAGAAAATTCCTTGTTTATGTTATTTATAACAGAAAGAGGCCTAAGAATAACATAACGGTTTCCAGGAAAAGCTGATTTTCAGAGGTGGCAGGAAAAAAAATGATGACTTCTTTAACCCATCCAGTGTTCACATGTTTACTGATTTTTCCAGTATGTGAACTTCAGTCAGTTGAGTATGGAGAACTCAGCTAGAAGTAAAGAAGGAAAAATTAGTCTCATGGCACTCACAGCTGTTCATTCAAAAGTAACTGCAGATGAAACCTTCTCTGGCTCACTGTAACTGCAGTGTCACTTTGACAATGTAATACAAAACTGATAAGGATCTGAGAATCTTGTTTCTAGTTATTTATAAGATAGAGGAATGCTCCTTAGAAAACACTGTGTGGGAAACAGTTGAAGTAAGAATAAGCATAGTATTCATTTTTATACGAACTTTTGTTCTTGCAGCCTGTGGACATGTACTGCAGGGTTCTTCCTGTTTTTTTGATGGGTAAGGGAAGCTGGATGGGGGGAATAGAAGGGAATTCAGCAAGACTGCAGAAAGTGTATCTCGCGAAGACTGAGTTAATGAGTTGCAGGATATTTTGTCCTGCTGCAGATTTCACTTCTGTTTTCTGTATCTCACACGGTGCTTTTTTATTGGCATTTCATGGAGAAAAACTATTGCTTTAATAGTGCAGATTGTGCGCTTGCTGTACTTAGCCAGCTCTTCAGCAGGGTAGATTGCTGTGTGAATTTGGAGTGATAAAGGAAAAGCCTCCATATTTTCCTCATTTCCATTTAGGAAGGTAAATAGAATGGAAAAAGCAAGGAATGAATTCTTTTAAAATCTTCTAGAACTCTTTTTCTCATGCAATTTCTAGAACTTGAAAACATTTCTAGTAAGAGCCTACAGAAGTATCACCATCTAGCAGCACTGAACTGTTTGTCTTGGTACCTTTAAAACCCGCATGATCGTATTTAACTTTTGCAATTTGCCATCAGGCACATTCTTTTTGTGAGGTTATGACCATAAAGGATGGCCATGGTCACAGCTTATTTTGAAGCTCTGAATAGAGCTGGTTTGAGATTTACCGTGCTTGCAAGAAGAAACCAAAAATGTTTGGAGCCTGATGTTAAATGAAAGTGAATCCAACTATTCTTTAGTCTGCTGAAACTTCAGGAAAGCAAATGCGTGCATAGTTCACAAGGGCAGCTGAGGAGGTCAGAACCATTTCCACATGTTATAAACCAAAAATGAAATGAGTGGGGACATGGATTGGGTGGAGTAGGTTTTAATGCAGTATTTTAATTCAAGCTGGTTATTTCGTTTTCAGCTAAAGAACTAGTTTGTTATGAGTGCTATCGGAGAAAAAAGTGAAGAATAAAAAAAAGTATTTTGCTCTTCAGCAGATCTTCAGCTTGATGTGTTAAAGAACTCATCTATTTGTATGCAAAGTCTAACTGTACTTCCAATCATTGACAGTCAGGGTTCTGGTTTAGTTTTGTTCTGTTTGGGGTAATGAGAAGTGTTTACAGAGAGGCATTTGAAGGGGAATTGGCAGGCTTTTAAATACATAACCATTTTAAGATCATAAATCATTGAACATACAGAAAGTTACGGGCTAGTATTAAAAAAGGAGATTTTCTTCTAAAGCTGCTAGAGCCAAACCACTCCTGTGTTTCCTGAGAAAAGTCTGCTGGACAAATCCCCACCTGGCTCATTGCTCTGAGGACTCTGAGCCATGATGATTCAGAACATAATTTCTAGTCAATAAGGAAAAGAGGAAATCTTTTTTTTAATATGATGTTTGTAGAGTATTTTCCTAATATTTCTGTATACTAAGTCAATATTACTTTTCTTTGCTGAAAGTGTTTTAGTTGACTATTAATTTTGCACTTTGAAACCCCTTGTAAAAACTTGCAGCATTAAAAAGTTGTGCAAGTTTGCTGAATTGGAAATGACTGTGTTCCTTGGGCAGCTCCCCTGAGCAATCCAGGCCTTTGTGCTGTCTAGAGAATTAGTATAAGTGACATGTATTTGTCAGTGTGAAGCCTTCCTTTGTGCCAGAACTCTGGGATCTTTATGTTCTGACATTCATGGTTCACTGGCCAGCAATGTCAGGCAATTCCAGTGCTTCCAAGATGCCTGCAGTATCCTGCACCATTTAGAATAGGAAGTATCTGCACCATTGTTTCAGAATGTAATGCAGCAAGTGGTGAAAGAGCTCTGGTTCTTTCATAATTGTACAAGCAGCTTTTTATTAACCAGCATCTGTGCTGGACACATCCTGTTAGCTTAATATTTGCTTATGAATGGGAAAGTTTACAACTTACAGCAGTTTCAATGGCTGTGGGACTCAGGTGTTCTCTCAGCACAGCATAAACGCTTGGAGACATTGGAAGAAGATCTGATGGAGAATGTGGTTCTGTAGAGTCATTTAAGCTAAAAAGAAAAAAAAGCAAACAAAAAATAATCTTAGAAAAAGCCTTAAATCTCTCTAACTTTATGCATATCAGTGGAGTATGGTGAATGTTTTTTAAGTTTGTTAACCCTGTACTCAGGCTTGCTGGTGGCCCTGTAAGCACATGCCAACAACCTGGTATACACTTAAAAATGTAGGAGATAGAGTCAGGTTTATCCTCTTTTTCCTTGGCCCTAATATCAGCTGCTGGAGAGAAAAAGGAGACAGTGAAAGATAAGTAGATCAGAGTACCATAAAATCTGCATTCAATTTTTACAAATGTTTTGCCCATGAATGGGAAAAGCACTGTACAGGTGAAGTTCTTTACTTCCCTTTCTTGTGTTTAGCAGTCCTTGGCTTTGTGTTTCTATGGCAAACTATTTTCAAATAGTTTGGGGAAAGAAGAGGGGAAACTCTGCAATGGGATGTAAATTAAATAAAAATAACAGTTGAAGTGAGGATACTTACATTTTGGAGACTGGGATAAATACAGAAGGAACATAACCTTTGCCTCCTCCGTCTGAGGGCTTTGAGACTAGAATAAATATTAGAGAAATTAAATATTGTCTAGTCATTTTATTATCTATTTGAAATTGATTATTTGCTTGAAGTGCTGTAGACAATAATAAATTGAAAAGTCCCTGCATAAATAAGTAGCCGTAAAAGTGAGGGGAATTCTTGAGATTAGTCCTTGAGTTCAGGTCTTAGTCACAGAATTTTCTGTGCTCCCTTGATATGAATCACAATAGAATACTGCAACTGATGAAAGAGATTTCGTTAGGCCTTCAAAGCAAATACACAATTCTTTAAGTTTGGTACTCCGAGCCTCCAGATTTCAGTTCTGCAAATGCTTGGAGCTCTGTCTCTACAAATACAGCTTCAGCAATGTCTTTTGCATGAAATTAGGAGTATATGTAAGATTTCAGAGGATTGGAGCATTAGGCAAAGTCCACTGAGTTAAAATGAAGAGGGAGGAAAAAAACTGTAGCCTCCAAATATTTTTGAGTTGTGTAGAAATTTGAGTTCAAATGGAATTGTAACCCTTGATAATAAAATTCTAGAAGAATGTGTTTTATCTATTAAAAAATAAAGGGTTTGAGGGCTTTCTTTAAGCGAGAATGAATTTCTTCTAAAAATGAGCTGACTTGTAACTTGGACAAAAAAGAACGTGGGCCTGAACATATTTGGAACCATCCTTGTTTAGCCTTTTTGCATTTTCCAGTGCAGGTGCCAGGAGTTTTCAGGAACATTGTCTGCCATAATAGCTTTGTCATTGTGCAGTATACTGGGAAAAGGGGGTGCAGATAAACAACCTTTTTTTACAAGGTTCCATTGGATGAAATGAAACAAAGTAGGGCTTCCAAGCTGTTCGGGAAATACTGAGTTTTCTTGAAATTAAAGAAACAGCATGCTACAGTATAACACAACTGTGAAGCCGGTAAGCAGGATGACTTTTCAGTTTCCTCTCCTTTGAACACCCAAGCACTGAATTTCGTGATGCATCAGTCAAGAAAAAAAAAATCCGTTTCGTAACTTCTTTTAAATACTGTCATCACCTCTACTGTAACCTCTAAGACCAGGGAAGTATTTGCAAAATGAAGCTGTCTAGATGATAGACACGTTAAAACAGTTCTCTTGAAGATGACTATTAAAGGAGGCATCTTAATCTGTTCTTTCCCTCCTCTCCCCACATTCCTAAAATTGCCTCTTGACTTTGCAGCTGCTGTGCAGAAAGGGTAAATAGAGAAGTGGAGCCCAACCTTCATTTGGCTGACAGCTGTAGTGTTTGCCAAAGGCCTTATCTTTGGGGATATCTGGATACAGGTACTTCAGGGGGTTTTCAGGAACGTTGTCTGCCATAATAACTTTGTAATCACGCAGTATGTCGGCAAAAGGCAGGGCAGATAAGCGACCTTTGTTATAGGGTTCCACTGAGTGAAATGTTACATCTCCTGCAAAAACACAAAGGCACCATAACCTGTAGATCAGCATCTGCAGCTGGAACACATTTTTGCCTTTTTTTTGAGGTTTATGCTTGCACAGGCTTTACCTGTTCTTACCTACATTAGTAGCTTTCAATATATAATTTCTGCACATTTGGAAACAAATCTAAGGCCTGCAGGTACACACCATAGAGAGCTTTGTTAATATAAAGAACTCAGAGGTGGAATGTCAGAGTTTTGGCTTGTGTTTGAGAAATTATGATACTTGTATCTTGTCCAAAACCATACTATGACACGATACACGTGAATTTTACTTTCAAACCAAGCAAAACTTGACTCCTGTATTGCAGGCATATTGCAGAGTTTGGGTTGGTTTTGGTTTGGTTGTTGGTTTGTTTTGGGGTTTTTTTTGTTTGTTTTTTTTTTTTGTTTTTTTTTTTTTTTTTTAATTATACTTACCATTTTCTAGCTGATCCACCCAAGTAAAGGTAATTCCACCCAGATTGCTCTCACTAAACCTTAATAAAAATGTTCCTGGTGTCTTGTCTTTCAGCAGAATTCGTTCCTTTTCTTTGCTTACAAATCCCATTATGTACCTGAGGTATAACAGGAAATCATGGGTTTACTTTTGGAAAAAAATACAGACTTTGATCTGTGCAATGCATAGAATCATAGAAGGGCCTGGGTTGGAAGGGACCTTAAAGTTCACCGGGTTCCAACCCCCCTGCTGTGGACGGGGACATCTTTCACCAGATCAGCTTGCTCAGAGCTATCTAGCCTGGTCTTGATCTGGCCAGACTTTATATAGATGTTCAAAACCTGATGACAAAGCTTTATAAGGACTGGAGACTGTGACCAAAGCTTTGTGTGATTTACATGTGAAGTATGCCTTTGAGCTCAAAGTACTATGAAGCCTGGTGAAATTTATCCCAGTACTTGACTGCATAGACAGAACTGAAGAATAGATCTAAACCTGCATTTCTAAGGGATTATTCAGTGTTGTTCCCCTTTGGCAAAAATTTCCAAAAGCTATAAATGGGAGAAGGGACACAGAAGTGTTAAACTCACTGCAAATACTCCTCTGCATGCTAAAACTGAGATGAGTAAAGGACAGAGAAGAAGTGGAGAGAGATCAATATACAGCAGTTCCTTTGTTGCTCACCCATCAATCCAAAGAGGAAGAATGTGTTTTTTAATCAAGTCCAGGATTGCTTCAAGCCAAACCCAAAAGGTAAAAGACTTCCCAGGCAAATGTTCCTAACGGTTAAAAATAACCACAAAACGCAAACAAAACCAACACACACAAGAAGAGAATCATGAGAGTGGTGTTACCCAACGTTCACATGACATAGTTTCTTCTCAGTTTCTTAAGAATAAGCTGCTTTGCTTAAGTGAGAATGACAATTTGACCTGTGGTTTTGAGTAACATTTCTCTTTCAACCTGACATAAAACCAACTGATTTTTAAGACATGCATTGGAAGCACCTCATTTTTCAAGGGGAAAAAAAAAAATCACATCTGTTGTTTCTTCCTAGTTAGAAAATTATATTTGAGTGAAATGAAGATGAGAAATTTGAACTTCCTTCCAAGCTTCTGTACTTGTTTAAATAATGTAGTTAATATGAATTGAACGATAGCTTACCCTTCTTTATCAATACATTCTCTGCTCCTCATCAAAGTTACTGCATATATTGACTGTCTTGAAATAATTTAGGTCAAAACTGAGCATACAAAAATAGTACCTATGCCTTACGAAAAATGTATTGCATGCTCTGATAAGACTTTCAATTAATCATTTACAGAAATATATAAGGCACACTAAAATGGCAGTTTCTGATATCTGCAGCAATATAACTAAGTAGATCCCTAATCCCAAGCTTTATGCTTCTGGAAGTGTTATCTTCCTGGTTAAATTTTTACAAGGGATGTGACTGTGCTGAGCTGTAAGTCCCACATATGGCAAGTGAGCATCTTATCAGTAGCATCAGAGAAACAGAGATAGGCATGGCTGTGGGTGTTACGAGACGTAAGAGTCTAGTTTTACTTTTGGAACAGTACCTTGCAGAACTTTGCCCAGGATAGTTGATAATCATTGTAACTGACTTGTTGTCCTGAAAAGAAAGGAAAAAAAGCCCAAATGGTGCATGTATTATTCTGAAGTTACGAAATAGATATAGCTTGATATCTGTATAGTTGGATGGGGGTGAGGGGAGAAGTGCAGTACATCCAGACTTGGGGAAGGAGGGATAGGGGCGTGCTAAGGGACTGTAGATCTGTTCTTCTGTGTTCTTTTGAAGCAGGTGGTAATCGTAGTTTTGGGAATATTTGCCTAAAGTAGCCCGTGACTTGGTGTCTGCAACACTACGTGCTCAGTTTCGGTTTTTAGCCCATGAGTTACTTCTCAGCTTTTCCCAAGGCCTTTCCCTTCTGGGGCGCACTTGGGTCTCAGAGCAGTCAATAGTTCATGTCGCTGAGGTTACAAGGCCTCTTTGCTGTGCTGACACCAGTGAAGCATCTCTGGTGAGGTCCCAGAAGTGAACAGACCCACAAGGACAGGTACTTAAAATGAAACAAACCTCAAACCAAACCTCATAAGCAAGCAAAAATACTTCCTTTTGATTTCAGATGTAAGAGATAATTGTTAAGGAAGCAAAATAACATCACAGTTCAATGTGACTTTGATGCCCTCTTCCTTTAGTTGAGCAGCCTGGAAGTTTGAAAGCTGAATTACTTTGTGGTAACAGTAAGCTGATGCCTGCTTTTCTTTAAAGAAAAAAAAGTCATTGTGACATTTTTGACATCAGCCCTGGAAGTGGAGGTCATGCTGTGCTGGTTTTGGCTGGGCTAGAGTTAATTTTCTTCACAGTAGCCCGTGTGTTTTGGACTTGTGCTGGAAACAGTGCTGGTAAGACGGGGATGTTTTAGTTCTTGCCAAGCAGGGCTTACACACAGTCAAAGTCTTTTCTGCCACTCACCCCACCCCATGAGCAAAGGGGCTGGGAGTGCTGAGAAGCTGGGAGAGGACACAGCTGGGACAGCTGATCCTAGCTGACCAGAAGAACATTCTGCACCATATCGTGACATGCTCAAACTAGGGGGAAGAAGGAGGAAGGAGAGGATGTTTGGGATGATTGCATGTATCTTCCTAAGTAACTCTTATGTGTGATGGATCCATCGCTGATTTCCAGGCTGAACACTTGCCTGCAGATGGGAAGTAGTGAATGAATTCCTTTTTTGCCTCGTGTGCATGCGTGGCTTTTGCTTTACTTGTTAAACTCTCTTTATCTTGACCTGTGAGTTATCTCACTTTTACCCTTCCAATTCTCTCCCCATCTCACCCTGGGGGAGGGGGTGGCTGTGTGGGGCTTAGTTGCCAGTTGGTGCTAAACCACATGTGCTTAAAGCCCTTACCTGTAGCTATCAAATATAAGAACCCCAAAGCAAATAAAGTCTGTATATTTCTACACACTTACCCGTAAGTTTCTCTGCCAGCATGTTGAGCTGTTCAGAATTGAGTCCACGACCAACGTATGATGAAAATTGCCAGCTCAGTACTTCTAAGAGCTGGCTTAAAGTGGCAGCAGGGGGGTTGTTGAAGAAAGACAAGTTCTGCAACAGAATGAATGCTTTGTTTAGATAGCAACCATGAAATACATATCAAGCTGTAACAGGAGGCTACAAGTACTTGAGCAGAATTGGAAGTGTTGAAAGGCTCTGTGTGTGGGGAAGCATTAGGGCAAACGTGTGGGCCCTCCCACCTGCAGGCACCCAGCAAGGTCCAGTGAGGTGCCTGAGAAGAGTTGTAGGGCAACACTCCTAGAGAGAGCTTAAGTCCCTGTGTGCATCTTGGATGCTAAAATACCTCGCTATGCTTTTAGTAGTGTCCTGTGTAAAGACAGTGAAAATATGCTTAAATCCTGTCTGAAAAATCTAGATATTATCACTATAATTTAATGTCTAGTGCATGGAAACTTTAAACCATTATATACTGATATGGTGATGTGCTGTTGAATCATTTGGCTTATCTTAGTTTTTTTCATTTGTTTTTTTTTGGATTGTACACCATGGACATACTGAAGACTGTGCAAAAAACTCTCTGGAGTATCACAGAGTGATAATGCAGACCAGCCTGCTGGTCAGCTGGCCTGCCACCATGGTGGACTGTCTGACCCTTTCCCTCCTCCGAGCATCCGTGTGACTGCACTAATCCCCAGCTGAAAGCCCGAGAGCCATTGACAGCACTATTCCACAATCTGCAAATACAGTAACAGTGACTGAATCTAAAATATGTGCTGAGACAGCTGGAGCCTTAGAAAGAATGATTCTGCCTTTGCTCAGGGTTAGAGCCACTAGAAGCTGCTACTTAACATTAATAATCTTCTCCACAGGAAGCACAAGTTCCTATAAAATCCGTGGTGGAAAGCAGCACCTAAGTACATTAGACTCACCTATATACCTACTTTCATGGTTTGGAGTTGTACTGGTAGAATTATCTTCTAACAGGTCTAGTTTTAGTCGGCCACACCCAAGAAAGATAAATTCAAACTACAGAAGTTAGAGAAGTTGTGGAGAAGGGCTGTCACATCTCCTTAGTTTAAGAACTACTACTTTAGGCTACAAAAAGGAAAGCTAAGGGTGCATATGGTTTTATATCTGGGCAGGGAAAGAAAGATAAAGAGGACAGCATTAAAGTGTGATGTTGATAACAGTGTATGTGAAAAAAATAAGGCCAGTTCAAGAGGGAAATACATCCTTTTTATACTTAATGTATTTAGTAACTAAATAACACAAATGTGAAAATGCAGGAAGTTGGTATTTGCATACTGAGGACCTACCTGAGGATCGTTGGTTGACAGATTGTACCAAATAATAGAGGCCCATGCGTTGGGCAGTTGGCTGACATTGGAAATCATCACCACAGGCAAAGAGCTGGTCTGGTGGAGAGAATGAATGCAGTGCGTAAATGCTGCTGAGGAAAGTATTAGTGCTGTGCCGTGCTTTGGTTTTTTAGCCTCTCTTTCTTCCCAAAGCACAGACTGCTTTTCCAGATGTTCTGGAAATCTTGTGTCTGGTCGTGGTTACTGCTGCGGGCCTCGCCGAGGGTAGGCAGACCTGTGGTCTGGCCCAACACAGTTGTTCTTCAGTGAACTGCTGGAAAATGCCTTTTACTCCTGCCCCAGAAAATCTGTCCCGAATACTCACCTCCAAATTTATGGTCAATCCGTACAGGCAGACCTGTGTTTCAAAGCTGATGGAGTGCAGTTCCTCGGTCACCATGTGAGGGCCCTGAGGGAGTAAGGAGGTTATAAAGCTATGAGTGCACAGCTGGCGTTTAACACTGTTTTACTGATCCAGCTGCTGAGGTTACTCTTGGAAAGAAAACTTGTATCAAATATATAAGCAGAACAGGAAAAAAAGGAAGTGAAGGAAACAATTTGTTTGTTCAACTCTGACGTTTTTCTGATGAATCTAAAAAAAACCCTTAATATTGTTAAAGCAGTACTTCTAAAATTTTAACTTTTTCTAAAATGGTACTTTTAAACACAGATTTGCACACAAGAAGTTAACAGATAATTTTGTGTGTCTGATAAAGGTTGTCTCCAACTTTCCTTTTCCTAAAGTCTCCTTATGGATTGACAATTCGACTTTGAACAGAGATGTTCAACTTCAAGGAGAAACAAACTAGAAACAAAGCAAATAGCCACAGCTTTAAAGACAAATAGGCCTTCATCCAAGTTTGCTGTGTGTACTGAGATGGTGCTAGTTGAAGGAGTAGAGGCCTGAATCATTAATCCAAAGTAAATCTGGTATTAAAACCCCAAGCTTTGCTTGGATGGAAAAAAAATAAAATCTGTTTGTCATCGTTGATTAAAGTTTGTAGTACAAGCGTTTGTTGATTGCAAACCAGCATAGCTCTGTAAAGATCCAAATCTCTGCCCCTTAGGAAACAGATCTTTTGAAATACATTCCCATCCCCAGAACTAAAAGTATAAAAAAATATTTGTCCTTTTCCTGTTTTCTTTGTTCTTGGTCTTTCCCTCCCCATCATGCATTTGTTTTGTCAGACTTTTCTTTTAAAAAAATAAATAAATAATTGTAAATCAAAATGCTTTCCCTTACTGAAATATTCTGCTTTCAGTCAATGTAAAATAAAACTATTTCTTGGCAGAGGACCTTGTGGCCTTATCTTTCCCATGGAGCACCTCCTCCAGGATATGTATAGGCCACTGCAACAAAAGACACTGAATAAATGAGGAATTGAGACCACAGGAGATCCTTAGGCATCTGAATAATAAATCTGCCTTGCAAAGGGAAAATCCAGCTTAGACCTGAAGGCTTTTACATGAAACACTCATCCATCAAATGAGCTCAGATGTTTTAATACAGGTTGAATCAATCCAGCTCAACCTGTATTGCTGACACAAAGTTGAAAAGGGTTGGTGAAACTACCCTTCTTCCCCCCATTAACATTCGGCAGAAGCAAATTTTTCTCATGGAAAAATAATCTAGGCAAAAAGGTACATCTGCATGAAAGGACAAATCTAAAATAGAGAACTTCCACTTTTTTTTTATTATACCAGTTATATTTAACTACACTTTTAGCATACTGAATGTCCTATAACAAACCAAGTTTTGAAAGTATCATAGTTGCTGTTAACAAAAAAAATCCCAACTCCTGTTCTGCTAATAACCACTTTCACAGACTGACTTGACCAAGGAGAGGCTCAGTTTGAGGAAATCAGCAGTGAACCAGGTCACAGTTCAGCTGCCCTAATTCTCCAGAGCCCTATGATAGCTTTATATAGTTTTAAAGGTGTGGAAGTGGGAGGAAAATGCTGCCAAAAGTAGAGTGCCAACATTTCTTAACCTACATTTTTGCATTTGCTTGTTGTGATACCAGTGATTTTGTAAGTAGCAAAGCAACTGGGAGGTGAGGCTTGTGTTTCAGTCTTGCTAATCGGGTTGTGAGTTGTTCTGTTCAGAAATGTGTGTGAAATGGGCACAAGTATCTTCTGCTCTAGGTTTTGGTAAAAATCTTCATGCTGGTCACACCTTTTGCTTTGTACTTAAAGACTATCTCAAATAACTGTTGTGCTTGTATAACTACAGCTATTTGGGCTGTGATAGGAGTGATTTTATTTTTATATATATATATATAATTTTTTTTTTTTTTGCTCGCTAATACAACTTTACCCTCAGTAAAGTGCTGTCGTGCCATACACAGAGTCACCACGAGAGGGGAACCTACGACCGGGCTAGAACGAGTGTCGGTAAATTAAGCAAATTTTTGGTCCTGGCTGAGGCAGCAAACCCCTTTGATGCAAAAATAATGACACCCTGACTTCAGCTGTGAACCTGGCCAGCAGAACATATATTTAAAGGACAACTTTCCTATAGGAAACAATTATTTCAACAAAAAAACTTTGAAAGCTTGGGGTTTTTTTTTTCCAAAATGTAAATGACCAAAAAGGTAACTTTGAGAGGAATGCACAAATTTGGATTATTACTCTCTACCTTCTATTGTAACTTTTTCAATATACAAACTTAAGGCATGCAATTACAATTTGAGTCTTTCCAAACAGTTCTCATTATACTAACATAGTAATTGGATCCTGTACCTAGTACGTATTTCAAAATCTAACAGCTCTTTGATTTAAACAAAATCAAATATGAAATACTTGTGAGAGTAAGCAAAAACAACATGTCAAATAAATGCACAAACCTCATTTCCTTTGCTTCCAGCGCTTGTTTTCATTTCTTTGGGTTGCTGTATAAAGCAAAGCAATATTTATGTGTCAGAGAGACTATAGACAGAAGTGCGTATAAAGAACATAATTTGTAACCAGGATGTTCTTAGTTATAAAAAGATTTTATTTGCAATATACAAATGAAGTCTTATGAAGACTCTGACACTACACCTCGAAAATTCTATTCGATGAGAGGTCTTTTGATATTTTACAAGAATTTTTAGGAAATTAAGTTAATGTAACAAAGCATTAATTAGGGTGCTTGCCAGGCATATAACACAAAAAAGTGCTAAAGACCATTGATCTCAATCTCCTTCTGCAAAACTACAATGAGGCACTGCATCTGTGCAGCCCCAAAAATACCACAGGCAAGGGAGTGTTGGTCAGAAAGCAGGACTCACTGGGCTCTCAGAGAAGGCACAGAAGCAGTGCTCTAGTCTCTCACAAGGCTGTTATCACAGGCATTAATTTCCGATAGATTTCGAGCATTTAATTCTATTTCCCCTAGAAAATTGTGGTGTGGTTTAGGGTTTTTCTTTGTTTGTTCTGTGTGTTGGGTTTGCTCTGTGTGTTGGGTTTTTCTCTTTGGTTTTTTTTTGTTGTTGTTGGTTTGGTGTTTTGGGGTTTTTTTTAACCAAACTCAGTTTCTGAGAAGCTTTTTAATTCAGCATGATTAGTCTTTCCTTTTCTGGTGGTAATTAGGATTTGCTTTGCCATTTCTGTGAAATTATATAGTCTTAATTTACGGAATGGATAAAGCATGGAATGGCATAAAGAGGTTCTAGGAGTAAACTTCCTGTATAAACAGAAAGAAAATGAGTCTGGCCTTGACAGTAATACAGTTCTCCCTCCATAGCTTCCAAAGAATCTTTTATTTCTCTACCAGAAATACACAACAGTAAAAAAGCAGGCAAACCTACCAAATGTCGAAATTCTACTGACAAGCTTCCATTTGCAGACTCATCCATGTTCATGGCTTTCACGTGCGTTCCACACAGAACAAACCTGCGGTTACTGTGGAGGACATTACACTTATGTACTCAAATACCATTATATCAGAAAAATTTAATAAATATGATACTTTTATTGTCTTACCTTACAGTTGAAACATTCCTAAAAGAGAAGAGGGGCGGGGGAGAGGAAACAGATTGTGAATCACTAAATGTGTAAGCCATGACTTGTACTGAGAAGCATAGCTAAGATGGTAGATTCTGCCTGGTCAAAGTTGGTTTGTATTGCCAACACAACTACAATTTTTAAACTGAAGAACTGAAATTCCTGCTGTCCATTTAGACTTTTGCATCTGGCCATACATAGGCAGTGTATTTTATCTTGCTATTTATTATCAGATGGTACATGGCTTTTGAGAGAAACAGCCCTGGCTTCTCTCTTGCTCCCTCCTCATTGGGTGTTTTCCCTCTTTCTTGTGGGCCAGCATTTATGTCTGTGCAGTCAAGGTGTTTTTTAGGGGCTTGCAGAAGCACAGTCAGCAGAAGGAGGGAGGTAGCTGGTACCTAGGGCTGGGCATGGTGAGTGGTGAGAGCTCGGAGATATTTCAAACCTAACTATCCCATAAATGCAATACAGTTTGATTTCACGTTTTTGTGTGATGCTGCTGTATCAGTCTGATGAATTTTTTCTAAGTCTTGAGACAAATCTTAAATGGACTTCTTGCCTCCATTTTGAAAACATCAATTAGACCTAGCAGCTTAGTTTTAAAAAAAGAAATCTTCCACATAAAAAGGAAATGTTACTCTGATCTTTTAACTGGTGGGGTTTTTTAATTTTTTTTTTTCTTTTCCTTTTAAAAGCAGTTTTAAAATCAGATAGGGTAGCCACTGAAAAAAACCTGTGTTGTCTCGGTGGGGAGAAAAAGAATATCTTCACTTTTAAGTTTCTTACTTGTCAATAGTTGCTTTCACTCTGATCTGGTAGTTCAGCTCTGGCAACTTAATTAGCAACCTTCAAAACAGAAAATGAGAGAGTGAATATTAACAGAATAAATGTCTCACCAGAAAACACCAGACTGGTCACTCTAGATTAAAGTATCAGAAATTATTATAATTTGAAAACAGATTAGGCATCTAGGATTATAACACAATTTACAGGGTTGAATACTCAGAAAGAGGAGCTGGGCTGTACCAGTGGTGGGTGCCCTACCCTCCCTCTAAGTGTGTGGAAAAGTTAGCATGTCTTTGAGGGAATGAAGAGACACCAAAGTAGTAGTAATTAGGAGATGGATTTGTGTAATGTCTGACTGCACCACAGATTGTGTGTGTGCTTTCCTTCATGCACCTTTTCTCACCCCCGACCCTCCATGCACTTTGGGCTGCGAGGTGGAAATGAAATGAGAGTTCCTCTCCAATTTTTGTTCTTTCACAAAGTCAGGCAAGGAGCTACTGGGAGAGAAATAACTTGTCTCTGATTCACCAGAGACCCCCAAAATGCAGCAGTTTCTCTTTCCTCTGTGCAGAAGTGGCTCTGACTATTCTAATTTTGGCTTGTGTGATATGGATCATTATTTACTCGGTTTGTAAAGTCATTAAAACAAGAATTCAATGCATACAGAACCCTGAAGGTGCTGCCTTTAGCCACAATGTGCCTTTCTTCCTCGTGTTTTACTCTTTACTGCTTACTTGTTCTGCGTGACAGAGTCTGTGGACTTCATATCCCCATTCCAGAAAATCTCCCTGCAGTTGAAAGGATCCCTAACACAAGTTGGTCTGCTTTGCTTTCTAGATTCTCCTAGGATAAAATGCTGTACACAAATGAAGGACTTTATATCAGATTTTTTCCCTTACCTTAATTTAACATTGAACTGTATTAAAGTTTTGAGAACCATTGGCCTCTGGGGGTGTGTTGGCATGCAGGGCTGCCTTTCAACCACGAAGGAGCTGTGTGAGAAGAAGTGAAACAAATGGATTTTTAGGAATGTGTATGAACAAACAGCTGGCTTTTTTTAGGGGGAAGAGGGGGGAATGGGGCTGATATCTTTTAAAGACTTATTTCTCTAGAGATTCTGAAGTGGGAGGTCTGCTTTCCAACTCTCAGTTCTCAAAATGATCCAGTGGTCTAACTTTCATTTAAATTGTTCCCATAAGAAACAGATATTTGGAACACATTGAAAATCGCACCAAATTCTACAGTCCTAAAATACAATGATGAAAAAAGTCTTGGTCTTCTAAACTTTTATCAGAATCATAAAACAGAGTATGAAAAAACAGGGAGCATGGCTCCAAGGAAATTAAACTATCATAATTAAACTATCATTTTTATATATATATATATACCTCAAACAATTGAGCACACTTTGCTTCCAGAGACTCTCTTGTGGTATATCTCTAGTATAGGCAGTACAAAAGACAAGAGAAATGATGATAATATTTTATCTATTAATAGAAGGGTGAGTTGGGAAAGCAGCAGGAAGAGTAGCTTGGGGGGAAAGAGGAAAGAAGAGGAACAGTTACTTTGGAAAACAAAAAAAAAGGCAAAATCACAAACACAAAACACCCCATCTTTTCTCAGCAGAATGTACATAACTCCTCCTAAAACAAGGGGATTTCTGGCATGCACTTAAGAGTCAGAACTTGATGACAAACCCTTAAATGCTACTCATGAGAAGCTGCCTGGCACCTTCAGTTTCCATGAGTTTTGGTAACAGCTGTACATACTTCTTATATTAGAAAACTGGTCCTTAAAATCCTCAGATATTAAAACTTTTTTCCTTTTCCTTTTTTTTTTTTCCTTTTAATTATTCTTAACTGTGTGTCCTCTCTGTTGTACCAGTTGAGGTAAAGTTCTGTACATTGGCAGTGGCTTACGCACTTCCGGAAGAGGTTGTAGAGCAGAAAGTTGACTTTTTCCAGCAGCTGAGGTCTCTGCACAGGAATAGGGTCCCCATCATAAGTCAGCCTGGTCAAGAGTTCATCCAGCTTTTCTAGTTGCCTTCTGACTTGAAAGAGACTCTCTGCCAACAGTGTAAAGCTACAGCAAGACAAAGAATTAGTTTGCAATCTTTCGTGTAAACCGTTTCTGAGAACACAAGAATCACTGAAGTTCTTGCCTGAGGGAAATCAGAATTTGTATTCAATGGTGCTTTCCAGCTTTGCCCAAACTCACATCCATTCATCTTTTGTTTACGGGAGTATATAAATACATTGGGCAAATCACCTACTTTATCTTCAAAGATAAATATTTTCACAACAACGCAACACTATCTGTGGCAATTTGGAAGAAATATATACATGGTCCTGATGTACATGCAGGGCACTTGTGCCAACATTAATTCTTTCCTACAGCCCAGCAGTTTTCCAAAATGTACTCTTTAAAAGGATAATATTTATACAAAATGAGCAGGTTAACAAGACTGAAGAAGTGTAAAAGCAAAATAAAGGAAAAATAAATCCAAACACACTTGCTAACAGTTCAATAGGGTATGTGTGTACAAAATTACATTTTTAAGCTATTTTTAGCATCTTCATCGGAAAAAAAAGTACTTCAGTAAAAAAAAAGAAACCTACACAAAGAAAAAAGATGGAAAAAAACACTTTTTCCCAATCCTAAAATTTTCTTGGTCATTTTCCTTCCTTTTTGCTTCTTAATTTTTACTTCATCTTTTCCATATAAGAGTTTTGATGGGAGAGAAATAACCATGATATTATGTTGACACTCTCTGAGTACGTTATCTTTTAAACATAATGCTATTTTCTCCTCACTTGCAATCACTTCAGAGTTGCCACCACAGAGACTACTGCCATTCAATTCCTGCGCAGTGTGAGGAGTGAGTCAAAGCATAAAGCCTCTACCCAGCCCCTGCCTAGACACAACTCCCACTGTCTTCTATGACAAACTCAGTCAGCACCATTCTTACTCAAGCAAAACTCCGGAGAGAGTGTGACTCGTGTATCTGGAGGAACTGTCAAACCCAAGAATGAGTGACTGCCACGAGTCAGGCTCAGCAGTTCCCCACAGTGTTAATTCTGAACAGCAAGTCTTGTCCACCACATCGCTTTTAGTTAGCACCTTTTAGTTATTTACTTTCTTAGCTGCTGATGAATTTGCCGCTGTTGCAGCTGATCTAAAGGAATGATCATTTCAAGTGCAGCAGACTTCCTGTGGTTTTCAGTGGAAACACGAGGTCAAGGCAGGTTTACCAGTTCTGGAGCTGGTCGAGCCCACCGTGCAGGGGCCCCCCGATGCAGGCGATCTGCTGCCGTCTCTTCCAGTCCAGCAGCTCCTCAGTCAGCATGTTGCTCATCAGCATATCGATCTCATGGATCACACGCCCTATTTTACTGAGCACTTCCTGTAAAATAGGAAAGGTGTCACAAACTGACCCTCAGGGAACAGCTGCAAAATTCAGCAATTATCATGAAGTGCTTATTACTTTTTTTTTGAATTATTCTGAAAGTAACCTTATTTAGTTACTATTGTTTCAGTGACAGAATTCATCACCCATTGTACCTTAGTCCTGAATCTCTAAGAACTCTTCTTGAGTAAAACTTTTTCTTTTGGGAGGGTAGGAGGGAAGATTGTTGCATTCTTTGTGGGCATAACACCTCCAAGATTTTGACACTTGCAAGCTCTGTCAAGTTCAAAAAGTTTTGCTTTTGTTTTGCATCATATAAAATGCATTGGTTTTTTGTTTGCTTGATTTAATCATAAACACCCCCTCCCCTTGGACTCAAACAAATTGCTTCACTCTTGAGGTGTGCAGAACCATATCCTTGATTGAGCTGTTACTTAATTGCCAATTTCTTAACTTTTAGTCAAAATCACTCAGACCCACCCAAACATTTTGCAATTTTTAACTCCTGTGTAATTTGTCTGTTCTTCTGAAATGACAATTCAAAAAGGCACACATACGCATTTGAGTATTTGGTGTGGGAATAAGGGGAGAAAGCAGATTAACCACAAATGACAAAACATTGTCACTAACCTTTCTCTTGTAGTCTAAAGTATTGAGCATCGCCTGCAACGCCAACATTTCCTGTTTAATGAGGGCGCTGTTTTTGTCATTCTGCTCTGCAGGGGATGAAAAAAAATCAGTATAAATACGTGCGTGGGTGCGTGTGCCTGTTTATAAGGGGAGGAGAGGAAAAAAACCACGACCAGGCCGCAGCATGAACTAGTGAAAAAATAAACTGTGGACATCAGTAGATTATGTTAGTCCTTTATTTGAAAGGACTAACTTTAGTACTAGTTTAACATAAGGTTTTATGGATCCTGTCTGTAGACGCGTACGTGGGGCAGGAAAAGGCAGAAAACATACAGATGATACCCAGAGTTCTCTAAATTTCTCATCCCTGTGCATCCTCCTGTGTATTATGTACATCTGGCTTGGATCAATGATTGATCTGTACGCACAAATGCACTCGTGGTGTCAGCAGTTAGGCTAAAGCTCTTTGGACTCTATGTGAATTACGATGTCTGGCTGCGAGGCATTTGAAACAGAGATAAAGTGTTCATCTCCAGGGGAGTTTCAGCAGCCAGGAGCATTGTTCACTGGGCATTTCCCCCTCTCTCTAACTTTTGTCCTTCTCTGGATCATGCACTAGTTTCAAGAGTCCCTAAGCTCACCCATGCTCTTACACATGCAGCTCTTCCCCACCCTCACTTTTCCTGACCTTTTGCATCTTTCATGCTACATTCAAAAAAGAAATCGGTGCCAACCATGTGTCTGCTAAGCTCTGGATTGATGCCTTCCTAGTGAGTTAGGGTAGATGTTTCAATAGAAGCAGACAAGGAACCATCATCAGCTCAACCATAGCAATTGCTCACACACACTGTAAGATGGCTCTGCTGGAGCAGAGCAGTGAAATTTTAAGCCCTGAAAGTCATTTATGTCAGCATGTTTTATTTTGCCAGTGGGGCAGCTTTCAGTCATCTGTGTGGTCAGTAATTATGATTGGCCTGATGACTAGCAACTCATTAAACTGTGGCAACTCTTCTGATTGCTGGGTTGTATCCAGCCTTCAACATTTAGGATTGATGTCCTTAAGGACTCGGATGTTTCAAGCCCAGTATCTTTGTATGTTCAAAGGAAGATAATATAAAGATATCTGAGCAGACACAGGTGGACCCCAGTTTCTTTTCTGAAAGAGATTCTGCAAGGACTGTTGCCACATGCAGATCTCAACCATCACAGGCTGGTCAAACATGCATTCAGAGTGCTTACCAGCTGGTTATCACCACTGTGGTCAAAAAAGAACAGAAAGCCAAGTTAGAGGCTAGAAAGATCAGTTTTGCATAACTCTGGGAAATAAGAGGCTCTTCCACATTCTGCCAAAGAAGGGCCATGTAAAAGGTGAGAAAGTTGAAAAATATGTTCTTGAAATTAAGGAATGTACTTCTTTATGTGCCATTATGCAGCTTATCCAGAGGAAACAACTATACTTTCTTAACGTGTCCCTCTTTACCCTCTTAACCCCAAAAGAGTCATTATGTTCCAGGACTATAACTTTATATAAACTAAAGATCCATTTTTATGTTTACATATATTATTTAAGTAATGCACAAACCCCCCTGATGCTGGAGTCTAGCTGCACAATCAGACATTTCCTAGGAAATCTAAAAATTAGTATAAAAACTCTTACCTAAGCTCTGTATTGTTTTATACCTGAAGTCAAATTCCTCTTGCAAATCTTCCAAGTATTTCACATCTTGGTCAGTCATCTTTCCCAGAAAAGAAATGAAGAAATGCATAATGTAGTATTTTCCTTTCTTACCATTTGAAAACCCCCTGAACAGTTCTTGGAAATCTCGTTTGCTATCTTGTAAACTTTAAAAAGGATGACTGAATAATATATACACTTTTGTAGCTACAGATTTATTTTACTTGTTTAGAAAGTCAAATATTATCCTCTATCCTGCAGTTGACAGTGGTTGATTCAGCTTTATCCCTTCTTGTTTACTAGTGCAATGACACAGTGGAAAGTAGGAATGATTGTGTTAGCTTGAGCTAAACTGAAATTGTTATGCCAATAATGTTACTCTCTTCTTGAAACTTTAAAGCAGGACAAAGGGATAATTTGGTATTTACTTAAATGGAAATTGAATTGAGGTGTGCAAAGCCAAAAAAGGGGGAGTCAGGCACAGGAGTAGAGCTCACAGAATTTATTTACAGAATGTCTTAAGAATTTGGATAAAGAAATGAATGTTTTTGCTGCTTTGGCATTTTGCAAGTTTCTTTTCATACGTGCTATAAAAAAATTGTGAAGATATTTTCTAGTAACCAATCAATGATCATTCAAAAAAGCCCATCAAAACAAGGAAAATAAAACTGTAAGAAATTATCTGTTGTACTTCAAACAACTGTTGAAGGCTGTTTGTAGGAAGCCTCGATTTTGCCAACAACTCATAAACAATCCTTTTTAGTTCCCTAAGATGTGCACATTAAGTGTCTGTGAAAATACAGAAACTTGTTTGCTAAATGAGCCTACACACAATTAGCCATTTTGGTTTACTCTTCATTTTAGAGACTAAAGTTTTAAATTATATGTGCAAAGTATGAAATTACATACACAAGGAGCTGGCTAATTTCTGTGTTCAACTTAATTACCTACTAAAAAAAACCCCTGCTATCTAGAAAATGTTCTCATTTTCACTGGTCCTTCAGGGGTGGCTGTGCTTCCCCACATAGGCAGAAGGAGCAGCGTGACAGGCTGCTGCTTCGTCTGCTCTGCAACTCTTATCTTACAACTTTATGTGTAGATAGAGATCTAGTATTGCATTCTTCTGAAACTACCTTTATCCTTCTAAGGGTTTCATCTCTCCAACCCTTCTTCCCTGCGAAAGGAGACACTGATGAGAGAATGCTGCTAGGATCTCTTTCCAGTATACCAAAAGTGTTACTCTTGAACAACATATGGACAGGTATTTCAAATATAATTTCCACATTGAGACTGCTGCAAAGCTGAAAGTGGGGCTGGGATAGCAAAAAAGCTGTGGGTAATCTGAATCCTTATCCTGCCTTGAACTGATCGGGCAGGTGTTCTCTGAGCTTTCAACGTCTCTGGGACATAGCTACGGGTTTGACTCAGCCCAGCTCTGCCCTGCAATGGTATGAGAAACTCCTGGAGAGTGGTTACCATCAGCTCCCAGTGTTCTTGTCCCCTCATGTCTCCAAACCACGTAATTATGTCACGTAGCCTTCGGCTCGACAAAGGTCTCGGTATGTGACTCAGAGGTCGTGAAGGTTAAGCTACTGCTGATCCAGCTAAAGGAGGTGAAGTTGCAAAAATACATTTTCTGAACCTTGTATCTTTTTAGAGACTGTAGGTATGCTCTTACTGCACTCAGGGGGGTCTGTCTGCAACTCACATAGGGATGAGTGTGATAGCTTTAAAATAGGCAGCTCTCACACTGAGCCCAGACAGCTGCTAACACCCGAGGATCCAAGTGTGTCCTGAGCAGTTAGTCTGGGCAGATGTCCTTGGTATAATGGAAAATGGTTGGTGTGTCTGTTGGCAGAAGTCATTGTGCTACCCAGCTTAAAGATAGCTCAGGTGTGTCTGTATAAAAATCATGTGGGCAGAGACAGCAAACAGGACAAAAAAACTACCTGAGCACTGTTCTTGATGGCTGACACTTTGTGTTCTACATTTCTTTGACGTTCTGAAACCACAGAGTTCTGCAGAGACTTTTCAAGTGGCCCCTGGAACACATTGAACAGATAATTGGCGGATGAGTAATAACAATAATAGGTGATAGAAACTGTACTGCAAGTTCCAGCACAGAGATGGAATTCAGAAGCCAGTGTTCAACCATCTGGAGACTGCTGTAAACACACAGACATGTTTAGTTCTACAGATTTGAAAAACATGCAGCTTTAACTTTGAAATCCAAAATGTGAAAAGCTGTGGGTATACTGCAGACATTAAACATCTAGTAAATTAAACACAGATTATTAGATTTTTGAAGACGATCCATGGCACAAGACTCATATAGGAATACATATTACATCCATAAGTGATTAACAAGAACACATTTGTCTTAAAAATCCTCTCTGGGTTTCAATCATGTAATAATTTCCCAAAAATAAGTTTCATATATAATTTGAATTATCTTTTTTCTTCAAACAACATAAAAATCATCAATGGCTTTATAAAATATTGGATGGAGGGTCTCTTGCATTCCATAATTAATATGAATTAATGCATTGCGTAATTTAAAACACACGCATCTGTTTTGCAAAGAATAATCTCTTTAAAACCTTTCCTACAGATTAAAGTCTTTGAAGATTAGCTGTGACATGGAAGTCCCGTATAGCAGTGTTTCCAGCAGTAGGGCCACTAATGAAGTTCAAATGTGAGTTTAAAGGGCAACATTTGGCAACCCCTAGTGCACACAAATCACTTCAGTGGAATGAGAGGACAGGATTTGGTCTTAAAAGCATGTGAGCAGATTAACATGGAACAGATTAATGAAATGTAATTCATTACCTGCACAGGCATGCTGGCTGCAGCCAATATTCTTCTTTCTTCTCTTAAGCAGTTTGAGATGATCACTGCGATATGCATGGGATTACCATGATATTTGCCCTGCAAGTACAAGTAAATACAACTCAAAAAAATTCCAGAATTCAGGATGTCCCTCTGGAAATCACAAGCAATATGATGTATGGATCAGATTGGTGTGAGTGGAAAAGACTCCCCTTTTCATGTGCTGGTTCAGCCTTTCAGGGCAGCATCAGTGAGTGCCATCGTCATAAAATATTCTTAACAACATTCCACAGAGATTATGAAGATACAATTCCGAGATGTGTATCATTTGAAGATCAAATTGCTCCCCTGCTAACACAGCTGTTTTGAAAGGGCTTTCCTGTCAGCCTATTCTGGGCACGATTTTATCACGTCTTCGATTTTCAATAGAATGTTGCTGCTTAGCATGTAGCACTTCTGCCAACAAAAAAAGTTTGTAAGCATATCAATATGGTAATGATGCAAGTAGGAAAGCTTCCTCAGCATAAAGCAGAAGACTTAAATTTTAATGTCTATAAACAATTTTTATCTTTCAAAAAATAATGTGCCTAAGATGAAGGAATAGGCAACTCTTGTCCCAAGCCAAAGAATCAAAAAAATCTATATTTTTACACCACTATAAATAAAGTGCTGAATCGTTGATGCGTGACTGAGGACTGGGCACAATTTGAACTAATATTGGTTTATGCTGTATTTATCAAATTGGAATGATTGAGGACTCTCAAGCAGCTTCTTTTATTGTGACGTATTCATTCAGTGTTTCTCAGTATCCTTCATGCCTTTCATTCAGTATCATTCATTCAGATGCCCTTCATTCAGTGCTCATAGTGTTTGTCCATTCATTAGAATTAATCCATTTAATTTCTTTTCCTGTGTAGCTTCCAGTTCTGGACTTACTCTATTTTCTCCCCTTTATGATCAGTCTTTATTCTCATCATATCTTCCTGTCCCTCAGAACCTCTTTTATTCTAGCTGTCTCTGAAGGTGGCACAGTAAGTTTATACATACTTTAATTGATGCCTTATCTTCCTTTAATATCTCATACCACTCATTGTGTTGGAAACAAGGCTGTGAATGCACCTGACAGAAATGTGAACACATTGATTCTGTATGCAACAACTACCATGGCATTAAACATACCTTTCTAATGCTTTTTACTAAACATTTCCTGTGTGCTCTTGCATGAAATGTCTAATCTGAAATGAAATATGTTTTGACTCCAATTGCAAAGTAAAGAAATACTATATTAAAAATGGTAGTTTTGATCATGGCAACTTGGTTTGAGCTGCTTGGTATTAAAGACCACGTGTTGGTTACTGTGGTTCCTGGTATAGACCAAGGTGAAAGATACAGGACTCCTAAAACTAAATAACCAAGGTATAAAATGTTCCCTTCTAAGGAAGCTTTGACTGCCATGGCATTGTTAGCAATGGAACTAAACTTTCTGTTTCTATGGTTTCTGAAGTCTTTTCAGGACAGGAAAAGTACACGCCCCACAGTGCAACCAGTGCACACCCAACGTAGCTCCAGTGCCTCCTTTGATCTCCGTAAAAGCAGTTCAGGACTGCACTTTACTCCAGCAACCATCTGTATCAATTACGCTGAGGAACAGGTGTTATGAACCTGAGTGGTTTTTAGGAGCTTCTCTGTAAACTACAAGTGGTGAGTAATACCACCCCAGGACACACTATGCCTCAGATGAAACACCAAGCACTCCCTGCCTGCTCCTTCCTGGGCAGTGAGAGGAGACTTGATTAAGGATACACTGCTGATTTCCACGTCAAATAACAGCGCCAAAGATCTGTCACTTCACATTTCTCCCTGATAGCTCCATGGCTGTAAGGACAGTAGCTACGATGTCGCAGCACGCTTCCTTCAACACCACTGCACTTCAGGTCCAGTATTATATCCACAGTCCCCTTTATTGGGCACATTCCCAATCTTTCTCTCCGTAGTGTCAGGATGTAGCTTTGGGAAGGGAATACAGAAATATGTGGGAAACGGCTGTGATCTTCCTGCAAAGGATTGAGTGGAGTGTCATGTGGAACACAGATCCAACAGCAACAGCCAGGGCAAATTAACTGCTGCGAAGAGTGGCTGGGCTCCAGCCCAGTGCCTGACTCCTTAGGGAGCCAATCCAGGTTGCTAGCTGGGATGCAAACGACTCGTGCTTTTTTTACTGACTGGTTTTCTGCTTCTTGGTGGACTGAGACTGCTCAGCAAAGTTTGAGTTTATTGTTAAGGACGAGCACAGGTGAAGTCAGAGAGGGGGGAACAGTTCTGCCTTGTTTCAGCTGTTATCACTAAGCGTGTCTCATCCATCTGTACCTTGGTAGAGGGGGAAAAAGTCCTGTTATTAATAAGGCTTGGGATGAAAGCTGTGGGGGAGAAATCTGCCACTGGTGTAAGTCCACTGGTGGGCATATTAATTCCTCTGTTAATTTCTGCTTGTGGCTGTTAATTCTTTTTGGTAGTAAAACAGAGTTCCACCTTCCCCATAGATGGTCAGTAAGTGATCATGCCACACATTGGTACCTGAAGCTACAAAGCCTGAGGAGTGTTTAGTCCCAGCTTAGCACTGCCCAACAGAATTCCAGCACTGCTAGGGTTTAAAAGAGTCAAACAAAAGCTATTCAACCAAGTCAAGAAGAAATAAATATCCTCTCTTGGAGCTGGAAAAATGCATTTATGTAGAAGAGACTCTTAAAAAAAAATTCTGACAGTGGGATGTGTTAAAATTCCCCACAAAAGATGCCGGTTATTAGGGACTTTCCTAGCGTTTCTAGACACTATTCATATGCAAAACTTTCAAAAACTCTTCCTCTCCTTTTCTTTGTTTCCTTAAGAGAAAACCAACTGAATCAAGAGATGGAGTGGAAATTCACTTTTCCCCCCCCTTTCTTTCTTCTCTAACTTAAAAAGCTGTAGAAACAAGCTGTGCCCATAGTGATTCCCATACTTATGTCTGGCTGGTGCTTCTTCAACTTGATTCAGTTTGAGTAGATGCCAAGAAGGGCAACAGAGAGCTGCCACCTGTGCTCCTGGAGCAGCCCCTTTTGCAGTAAAGGAGCAGATGGATTGCAACTCATCAGCAATAAATCGATAAATAAATTGTAACACTAAATACCTCAAGAATTGCAACTTATTAAGTAACAATAGCTACTAAAAGTCACCATAACCATGTGTTTGACTCTGGAAAAATAATAAGACTAAAATTTTTCTGCCTGTGTTTTATACATCTCAGCTGTAATTACACTTCGGAATGCACCGCTTGGTATTCCCTTATTATTCCCCTACTGCCAGCTCTTGTTTTTCTGCACTTCCATTTTGTCTTTGGCTGAGGGCAAAATTTGCTCAACACGACCTTGATTTCTGAATGACTAACTGAAAATTATCTCCTGTCAGCAAAAGGGTAGTATAAGTTGGAAAATTAAGGAATTTTTACCAAAAATGGCTTGAGATGGGGGAATCCTAACTTAGTGTGACATGAACACTAGCAGCCAGAAGAGAAAGAGGAGTGTGGATTCTGCAGTTAGGCCAAATTGTATTAATAAGTTTAAATATTTAAGGAGAAAATTTATAACTGTCTTTTGACAAATACCAACAAAGAGAAATTGAGGATTCACTTTTCTTCTTTCAAATCAAAATGTCTGCTAATATTACTGGAATTTTGTTGTTCATTTCTTTCTCCTCTCTTCTGTTCCAGTGAGGTCTTTCCATGTCATGAGTTACAACAAACAACAAATGATCTTATTTGGACTGGCTTCTTCTCAAGAACTACCAGCATGATGCTAAATTTAAGCAAACAGCGGAACTTGAACTTTCATTCTGAACAATTGACAATTTTCTGTGAATGCTGGTAACATTTCCTTGGAGAAAACCTTCCTACCACCACCCGGAATGCACTCTTTCTGCTCCAGGGACATCTGTTTGACAGTATCTTACTAGATCATGGACAAAAACAGAGGCTTTCCTGCAAAAACAGGTTGTATGTTATAGCATGCAGAGTTTATGCCCTTTAGCCAAATTTTAAAACAGCTTGAACTACTTGGAGTTAAAGGTGCATGAAACAGTGGCTGGGGAAATGCAAGGTTTGACTCTGTAAGCTGCAAGGTCATGGAGAAACTTTAAAATACATATCATGACATTTTAAAATACATGCGCTTTCAAAAAGAACATCAAACAACTGTCAGTTTTAGTATCTGGAATTTACTGCTTACTCTGACAGGAATGAAGAGATCTAGACCAGAGTCATTCTCTTGCTCTTCTTTTCTTCCCATTTTTTAATTTTTTCAAATTTTAGCTGATTTTCCTGTGGGCAGGTCCATCACAAAGTGGGTCACTCCCAGCCACACTAACACTGACTGCTTTTCATGTGGCAACGGTTTCTGTACACAACTATCAGTGAATTCCGGATGTGCACTACGTGAGCAGCTGACCCTTTTTTCAGTGGTTAAAGCAGGGGATTAGATGTTAGTTGGTCTCTGCTTGTAGTGTAGAAGGATGTGCCGTGAAGCCTTTAGGAAGTCAATCAGGGGTTTGCCCGATTATCTCCGTGTTTTCAAGGTGACCTTAAAAAAGGACTTGAGTAGGTTTTGGTGCTTTCCAGTTCTGAAAATTGCTTCAGAGTTTGATCGGGTTTTCTCTTCTTTTCTCCTTTTTCTTTCCTTTTTATTAATTTTTTTTTTAACTCTCAAAACCATCAGCTGTATTTCTTCTCATTTCTGCTAGAAATAACCTTGAGCCTTTTAATTGTATACAATAGGAGATTTACTTGGAGCAAGCAAGCATTAGGTAGTATGACCATCAAGGTGTTTGTTCATATTGAATGAATATTTAAAGAAGCTGATGGAAGGGAGGAGAGATAGGAAACAGCAATACAAAGTCAAGCAAAAATACATTTCCTTCCACATTGCTCACTTGTGATATGATTATTTTACTAAGTCTGATACTCAGCATCTTTCTGAATAAGCAAATATCTCATCTTTCATAAAATCAAAAACAGAGAGAAAACCCCCCTTTTGTCTATCATTCAATTTTTTTGAAAGAAAGAAAGATTTGGTTTACTGTGTATCTCGAATGTGTGGGTGGGAAGGCATAGCTGTACATACATATTTCCCGTTTTCACCTTCAAATATGACAAATAACACTTGGCCTTGATTTGTTTTCTACCTTTGTTTATGCATCCAGGCAGAAAGTCTAATGAAGACAATAGCAGAATACAAAGAAAGAGCTGGTCCTTGTGTTAGCCTGGTAATGGTTAAGTGCTTGGGAGTTTTTTGAAAGCTTGTACTTAAATAGGCAGTATTCTTATTAAAAAATCTTCTGCTACTAAAAAGATGTCTCTGTTTTATCTAGGTCTTTAAGAGGAAGTACCTGCAATACCATCTATTTACACTGCTCTTGTTGTACTTTTATTTTTAGATTTCCCCTTCCCCCTCTCAAAATATGTGAGAGAACTTAAAGGTAACCTCATTGTTTTAGAAAACTCCCATGATGTGTGGGAAGCCCTAATACACAGGTCTGTAGTCTTGTCATTTTCTCATAGCGTATGATGCATAACTTCCAGAAGATCATACATTCTTTAGGGCATGTGCAACCAAATTGCAATAGGCAAAGCTGTAGAAGGACAGTGAATGAGCTGTGAAGGCAGAGGTCTTTTTCTCCACCCCTCAAACTCCACTACTGAGTCCTTTCCAGCAGCCACTAAAACCACGCAAGGAATGGTCTATAGAAACAGCAGATTTCTGAGCAGGTAGGGTGAGATACAGCTACAGAAAATACATTTCTGTAGAAATCATCATCACAGTAGAACTGTACAGACAGGGAGGGATGAATAATGTAGCGATGCTTTTTATTTGAGATTCATTTGAGAATAAATAACTTGTTTAAATGAGATTTATTTGAAAGTAAATAAAAATACCATGTTCCCTATGAAAAAGGGTAAAACATCAGAGGACAGAGAGGATTGATCCCCACATCCCCCTCCTCCTCTGGGCACAAAGGCCTGAGTATTATTAACTAATCTCTCAGGCAGATGTTCAACTGCAACTGGGCTCTTAATACTTCAGAACGAACAAAGCCCACAGGAGGTTATTTAGTTTGCTTGTATTTTTATTTCTGTCTGTAAGTTAACTCTTACTCATTCTACAAAAACAAATGGAAACATTTATAAACTTTTAGAGTTGCGTTCTTTAAAAAATAACTAAAAAACCCCAAAATATTTTACTTCTAACAAGTAACCTTTTTCAGTCTTGTATCAATCATTTTTAAAGACCTTTATTAGCTGACATGCAGTCACCAGGCTGCAGTTGCCTAGCAGACACCTAGCTGCTTTACTGTGAGGGGTTTCCCATTTGCACGCCAAAATTTTCCATAAGCAGCTTTAATGGTTGTACTGAAAAACTCACTGGGAGCAGTCTAATACAATCTGTATTGTGTTACACAGCAGGACATGCTGGTTCAAAACACATGTCCTACTTTAGCATGTTGAGTTGTTCACCTGGCAGGCTGCACGAGTGCTAAGTATGTGTAAATAGCATTTTGAAATGGATCTTCCGTGGTTTATTGGGAACTTTCTCTATTTTGTTCCATTCTCACCCTTTTGTAAGCTTTAACAGGAAACTGCAACTTAAACATCAATGGCTGTTTCCACTCTTTGCGACTGTTTCTCAGCACAGGGCTTATTAGAATTGTTTGTCGAGTACCAACTGGAATGTCCTGTTTCAGATCTAATGCTATTTTGTCCACTTTCTTTGATGTACCGAAATAAATAATCTTATGATTCCTCATGCATGTTCCTTTCTGGTACAGAAGCTTTTGTAAACAGCCACTTGAACTAAGGAACCTTTATATGTTCATTTAGTTCTATCTGGAGAAGCACAGTGATGCTCAGTTCCCATTGCAGGTAGAAACAAACTGGGCATCATAACCAAGAACATGACACAAAATAAGGAATGCATTGCTGTGTTACTGCTTTAAGTAGCATTGTACTACATAGAAACGGTGAATTTTACATGGAAAAGAGTGCCTTAATGTTAATATATGTTGTTTTAGATGACAGAAGATACTTTCAGATGCTATTCCACACCTTTCCATAAAAAGAGCCAGAGCTGTGTAGGAGAAAGTAATGTAACTAAAGTAATATTTCCCAACTACTTACTCTGACTTCCAAAAGCTTGTTTTTACATAACTGGTTGGTGTGAATCGGCAGATCTGGTGCTTCTGCCTGACCTCTCCCTTTGAAAGCAGATCCCAAGGTGTTAATGGTGTGTGTGCCCACAGACCTGCTCATTCAGGCATAATCCCATTGCCCTCTCTCCCCTCATCTTAGGCTCTAGCAGGGCCGGGGAGTGGGTAAAGTTCACCAATACTGGAGAATCTGCTGTGAGAATTAAATGAAATTCATGAATATACATAATTTACAGCAAATTGTTTAACCCCAGAGCACACAGTATACTCATTAACTCAGGCTTCAATGGTAAATGAGCAGAGCAGCCCTTCTTATTCTTGAAATCTGTTATTTCACTTTTATAAAGGAAGATTTATGTAATTTAAGATTTCACCCTGAATACCATAAACAGTGAAGTGACACAGATGCATGTTGCCATTAATGAGAGGGGATTGCTTTCAGAAGTTATCTTGAGACTAGAGCATAAATAAGGGCTTCAGTTATGAGTAGGATGATTCTGAGAATTTCTGCTTTTGTCCTGATGGGGTTGTCCTGCACCCATCGCAGCACAGACAGTGGTTCTTCCTGAGAGCTCATCTGAACTCACACTTGGGCCAGGCTGCACTCCACAGAGCTATTTCTTGTCTAGCAAGCACCTGAGGAGTGCTCCAGGTTTCCAGTGTGGGGAGTGTCCGGGGAGGAAGGACACCCCTGAGCTGAACAGGGAGTTGCCCACCAGCATCATTCCTAACTGGAGCGGTGGGACACTGGGGCACAGTGCCCATCTCTGACTCCCAGGCTCCTCTGAGCCTCCCCTGCCCTGGCTCCCCAGCTGCACGGCAGCCTGGCTGCTCTCCCCCAACCCAGGATTTTGGCATGTGAGTCAGGAATGTGGACAGTGCCTCTCTTTCATCAGAGTGTCTGCATTTCACCAGTCGTCTCTGCACTAAATCCACTTGTGTATTGCACAGGTACACTGTCACGTAAAAACATTCCTTCTGAAAGCTAGGATGCAATTGTCCACGGGCCAAGGTCATGCAGACTCGTACATCTGCAGTGTGGTTCCTAGAAGTGCTAGGCAGCTCTTCAAAGCTTAACATCTGCCCTTTACATTTTGTTGTCATAACAACAGCACAAACCATCTCCTTGTGACTAATCCGCTTTGCTTTTCTCCACCTAGATTTTAAGGAGAAAGAACCATAGGCATAGTTCCCCTGCTCTTTCCCTACTACATCTGAACGTTTTCTCCCTCATCCCTTTCCAAAACTGCTGCTGGGGGGAGCAGGAGCTCTGTAGGAAGATGGACAGAGAATTTAACCTTAGAAAGTGACCGTGCTGTTCTGTCTCCCACTGAAGAGCACAGCAACAAAAGGCTATGCTGCTATAAAAATGAATCCAATTTACTGACTAGAGAAGTAATAATAATGTAAGAAGCAAATATGAAGGATTTTAACCTAAAATGCTGACCCTGATTTTAATACAATATGTGCATTTATACCAGATTAATGTCAAGAAGAAGAGATGTTTCAATGAAAGCAAGAAATAGAGAAGCAAATTACAGAGAGCTAGCAGTGACTACAGCTGCTTAGCCAAGTTTCTCAACACTATTATCAAGTGCTTGTAACTTTTTCAAATTACATATTTCCTGATGGTGTTTCTTTTTGCCTGCAGATAATTTTGGAAATGTAAGCAGTTTAAGCAGGAATGCCATGTTCCATAGTTATTTCTCTAATGGTGAGAGAATAGGGATGGTCCCTGTGTTCTAAAAGCAGTGGTGTCAGGCAGACCCATCTTCCTGCTTGGACTTCTCTTTGCCCTTCACAACCCCCAAGGGTGCCCAAAACTTTGTATTGCAACTGAGGCAGGCAAATTCTCTCTTCTTTCACTATTTCTATTCTTATTTTCACAGAACAACTAACATATTTATGTAAAGATGTTTCAGCAAACAGTCAGAATAGAAGATTTTCTTAATTTTTTAACAAAAATCTCAGGGAGATCTTTTAGGTGAGGTGTGCTTGGCTGTGGTGCTGGAGACTCCTAGACACACCATTCTCCAGACACAGTTACAGCACCAGGAATCTTGATCCTAAGGAGTCTTTGTCTGTCTAGAAAACAGCTGCACGGGCCACTTATGAAGTGTGCATTGCTTCCTCTTCTAAGGCTGCTCTTCACTAACCATCCAGTTGTATTTCTGATTAAACAGTGGTCTCTCATTTTGTGTTTTGTCAAGAACTGCAGATTGCTTTTGAATAGCTTTTGTGTGTTCTCTAATTGAGGTTTTTTTTATTATTGCTGTTGTCATAGTGTTTAGGAACCTTTACCACAGCTCAACATACTATGCTGTGTACATAGTGATAAGTGCTGGTTGCCAGCATTATCTATTTTGTCAAGTATTACTCAATAGGGTAACACAATTTGGCTTAGAATGATGAACGAACGTTGTACTCAGATCGTGTATTGAGGCTGGACAGCTTTGTGTGTGTACGATGCACATGGGTCTGTACCTCTGTGTGTGGTTCAGAGGGGAAGGAAGAGGAGGGAACTGTGAAATTTCAAAGAAGTGCTTGCACTAGAGAGCGAAGCAGAGATAAAGGTGGGCTCATGGTAACCAGCCTACAGAGCAAGTACAACCAACACTGTTGACAGAGTCACCAGATAGGAAAAGATGTTTACAAAAGCAGCTTCCTCCCCTATTTAGGAACTCAGTCTTTCTTTCATCCGTCAGTGAAAAATCTCATTGGTTTTACAGCGTACCATTCCAGCCTCCCTTTCCCTAGGTGGTATGTTGGGACAAAACAGACCATGGCATTCTACTCTGTACATCAGTCATGTTTTTCTGGTGTTGTCTCATGAAACTGTCACAAACTAGCTCAAATTGCAAGAGTGAGGTATCTGTAAGGACTTCCAGCTGTGGGTGGGAAGCCAAATGCCCATTTCCAATCTTCTCATATATTCAGCAATAAGATGCAACCAGTGATGCATTAAAAAAAGATTAGATCCATAATTAGATAATTTGCATTCTCAAATTTAAGAACATCTCAGAACATACTGTCCATGCCACGTGTCATGTTCAGTCCATTAATAACACTTGACAGTTGATAACAAGGATAGGCTATCAGCTGATTTCAACTACTACAGCATTTCTTTATTGATGTACTTACCTAAGCAGTGAAGAAATAATTTTAATAGCTGACGCAGGAGACTGCCTGTGCAGCTCTACAGAACATGCAGCCCATACTCTGGCTGAAAATGTATTAATCTCCTGTGTTCTATAACTTAAAAGTTGTAACCTAGTGCTTTACACAAAAGTCAAAAATACTGGTGTTACAGATTTCTTAAGACAGTTTAAGTTATTTGTCTTATCCAATAATAACAACCTTCAAACATTGCAAGAGCCTGGTCCTACCCCAGCCTATTCTAATGATTTTGGAAATCAGAATATAGACTGTGGGTGATAGTGTTAAAGATCAGGAAAAGCTGCAACAGTGAAAGTGCCATCCAGTTTTTGGTGATTTACATGTGTATTTTGAAAGCGAATGGGTAGCTTTTTTGTCTAAATTCAGGTTATGAGCTGTCTTGATGCAGTGAAGAAAGGTCAACATTATTAGTGACGGGGAGATCTGCTGGTTTGTTTTTTTTTTTCCTACCTGGAAACATTCTACTGCAGTGTTCAAGATTCAGATCCCTTTTTATGAGCAGTATAATTCCAGTATTACACATATCCTCTCAAGGAGTTCATAACGCTGTTCAGCTGTAATGGAGATGCCTGAGCATTTTGGCTCGTTCCGGAATTGTGACTCAGACCCCTAGCACCCAAGAAACCATTGAATCACAAATCACTTAAAACTCCCCTCCTCTTGCCTTTCTGGAATAAGCCTCCTTTGCTTTGTGCTCTTCCTAAAGCACGATATAATTTCCAAATGTGACAGGACTTGAAGGAAAGGGTTTTCATTCGGGCCATTTTCACACTAGTTATTATCTGAACTTATGTGTGTTCACTCAAGGCCTGGCCTGATTTCTTGGCTTGGTATGCCCAGTTTGGCAGAGCATGCAGAGCTGATGCCTCAAGTTTTGGTAAAAAAATTTACAATAAAATAAACGGTGCAAAGAGCAGAAGGAACAACAATGAGAGGCTTTAATTTTGTAGAGCTTGTATGTAAATGTATAGTAGTCCTTCTGCCTGTGCACATTGTGATGGTATAATCATAAATGCACTGCCTTTTAAGCCAGGAATACACCAGTGCAACTGCTCGGCCTGAGATGCTCTTTCCACGCAGACACCACTGTGGAAGAATCCTTTACCAAGGTGATACAACTTTGTGGTAAAGTGTGCCAAGACCATCACAGAAACAACAGGATTTCTGCAGTTCAGTAAACTTGGTGTTTGAAGAGCATTGGAATTATGAAAAGTGCTGCTTCAAAAACCAGAAAAGAAACAAAAAGTGACTTGATTTTTAAATTATGGCAGGCTGCTTGCATAACATAGGATGAAAAAGTGGTAGCAACAGAAACAGTGTCATATTTTTGAGGCCGCCACTAGGGATAAAGAGTAGAAAGACACAGCCATAAAGAGAACAAAATAATTGACAAAGTAATGGTAAGATTTTCCAGGCCGGTGTGTGTGTATGTACATATGTCTCAAATAAAGAAAACGTTTTGCAAGCAATGTAATTATCATTTAAGTACTTATGGAAAACACCATAAAAGAAGAGAAAAACCCCCAAACTTTCATTAAACTCAATGGCATATCTGCTTTAGGCAGAAGACAGATAGATGTCAGGAAGTAGGTGACTAATGAAGTGGAACTCTGAGAATCCTTGCCTTAGATAAACAATTATTAGAGAAACATTCAGCCAATCAAAATAAATGTCATTTTGCAGAAGCCTAACAGTAAATCCTTCAAGTAATTCATAACAAATAATCCCAGAAAAGCATAAAACAGCGAGCATGCTAATGATTTACAGGGGTTCCTTTTTCATGGTGCTGCCTTAAGCCCCAAGCATGTATTTTATTCCATAGTTAAATATCTGTAGGTGTCTGAAAGGTGGTAATTACATTTGTAATAAACATGAGCACTGTGCAGTCTTGTTTGAAAGAGCTCAGTGAAACACAGATATGCACAGAGCTAAGAAGCATTTGTACCCAAGCTGCATGCATTGAAATAGGAATTATTGTGCCACAGACAGACAGTGGAATTGTTATTTTGAATTATCTTGTTGAAGGCTCAGTCTTCCCACAGCTGCTCGGAGTGTACGGGAATCAGGGCAGCTCTGAGCTGGGCACTGGAGCAAACTGCACTCGACAGAGCTCGAGCACTACCTCCAGAGACCAGCGAGAGTGTGCAGTGCAATCTGCCATTTGAAGTAATGACCCACCTGCAGCAGCTTCCTGACTCTTTTCAGGTTGTGTATCAAGAGCAGATTCTTCTCCTGCGAAACCCGGTCCAGCTGTTCGTCCACTTGTATTATCAAATTCTGTAAAAGGATCATTGCCATTGCTTCATTGTTGGCTGCAGCCTCCCTAAAGAATCAATGAACAACAACCATGCACGTTTAAAATGTATGATGTGTCAATCTAGCAGTACAGAAAATGATAATCTATTCAGAAATCTAGGCAGCAAAAAAGGACTTTAAGTATATGGTGACTTGCATATAGTTAGAGCTCGTGAATAATTGATTTTCATGACTTTGTGGGTTTTTTTAATATTCCTATAGATATGCATCTATAAAAACAGGGTGAAGTGTTAGCACAGATAATAGAGTCAGCCAGAGGAGACAACCAGGGTTTTCTAGTCTCTGGTCCAGTGAATATTTAAATACTTCCAGCTCACTTGTCAGAGTAAATGGGGCTTATGCAAACTGTCCCTCTCACTCAGTCACACAGATATAATTTCTGAATTTGCTGCCCAGTTTCAGACAAAGTTGGCAACAGGCTTGAAGTCCAAAAGGTAGACTGTTCTTACAAATTTCATGGAAATCTGGCAGGTTGGTAGAAGAAAGGAATCCAAATTAGCGCCTCCACTGAGGAAAATGGCAGCAATAACTTGCTCCAGGAGGCAATAGCCAGATGGCCAGGCAGCAGATACATCTCTTCACACCAGGCACCAGATGAGCCTTCCCCCAGCCAAACTATTTGGGGATACAGGAAGACTCTGAGGCTACTGGTGAAGGGTACGTAGGGGACACAGGACACAAACACAGACAAAGCCAGGCTTTACTGGTTCTGCTGCTCATGGTACAGCTTGCTATGTGCAGGGCAACAGCATCAGCGAGCAAAACTGAGGAGGAAAAAGTTTGGACAGCATGCCATCCTTGTCCTTGGGACAGCCTCTCCCCTAGCCTCACAAATGGCAGGTGCCTGTTTGAGATATGCCTGCTAACTCCAAGTCTGGCAAAAAGGAGATTTTAGTGTTACCCATGTTGCCACGACCCCATAAATACTGAGCCATAAACTGTAACGAAAGATTATATTCCTTAACAGATTCCCCCCCCTGCACAACAGTTCTCCAATAGTCCTGTGGATTTAGCTTGAAAAATTGAGATGTCTCCTTCTGATAAGACTAACATCAATATTTTTTTTTGGCATTTAGTTTGGGATTTTCTTAAGATAACTATCAAGTGAACTGAATCCAAATTTGTGCATAAACTGACCTCCTAGAAGAGAGTTCCTGTAAACAGCTGGTTTGTTCCCCAAAATTATCCAGCTTTAAGTCCAGTTTTGGACAAGTGAATAATTTCATGCTGCAAGAGGTAAATGTATAACATTTCCACTGAAAATTAACTTGCATTATTTTTTAAATCCATTTTTATGGGATTTTGTTTAGGAGTAAGTTCAAATGTGAAACCTCGCCTCCCAATATTCCTTAAGTTTAAATGGCTAAATCCATAACTAGTGAAATAGTATTACTGGAGTGTAGACACCTGCACAGTTCATAAATGAGCACCCTAAAGCCTACCAGAAAACAAAAGAATTGTTGGTGATTGAAATAATAGGAGAGAGAATAAACGAAATCCTACCAGTCCTGGCTCTCTATCCATTGTGCTAGTAGGTGCCGGATTTCCATGGGGAAGTTATCATCGTAGAACTGGTCTACCTGCTCCAAAAACTTTATTTCCAGTTGCTGAACTTGACTCCATTGGGACATACTGCAAAAGAAAAGAATTAAACATGTTTGCCCTTGAAAAGTGAATATGAATTACTAATCCAAACTGCATAAATCAGTTATTTCATTGTAGCTCTTACATACTTTAACCTTTTATTCTGTCTTTCAAAATGGGTGGTACTTGAGTAAATGTAGTCAGTTAAAGGGAAGAGGGAGAAAAGTGAGCAAGGCCATTAAAGAAGTTTTGGCTCTTACACTTGAATGGGCACCTCTGTCAATTCCCTTCCTTTATGTAAGTGTTTTGAGGTACTTTATGATGCTTATAAAGTGGCAAGATTTACACACCATCTCTCATCAAGAGAAGAAGTTTAGGACTTTTTACTCTTCAAACCCAAGTTGAACTATTCTTATTGAAGAGTAGTGGAAAGCAATGATTTTGCTCTCTTCTTGGTGAATTCATACCACTCAATCTTTTCCTAAAGCCATAATGGTTGTGTGTTGCTGTGCTGTTCCTAAAACATTTTCTATTTGGAGAGTACTGCTTTACCACCTAAATCTAGTACATCTTCTCTATTCTAAATTGCCATTTAATTATGTTTGATGTTACAGAAAGGGGAAAAAAAAGTAAGCATAAAGTCATATGAAAACTGTAAGACAAGCAAAAGTAGCACCACCTGATGACAAGAGCCAAAATTCTTAGTGAAAAAACTATCCCAAGTAAGTTTTGCCTGATAACTGAGATGCTGGCAATAGATGCATAAATCAGTTAGATTTTAGGGGGGACTGAATTAATACCTGCTCCTCTCCATGGTCAAAAGAGGTTATTTTGGGTGAGCAGACTCTGCAGGAGGACACCCCAGCCTGAGTGACTCTCTCCACTCATGAGAGAGGCCATTCTTTAGGGTTGCACCCTGTCATTATTAATCCCACTGGTGAAAACACCATTTTCACTGTAATGTGTTCAGTGCAGAACAGACTGAAGATAAAATGTTGCCTCAGGGCAGGCTGTAATCCCAGCTGTGGCATGTGGATAAAAAATCTGTGGTGGGGTTGAGAACAGGCCATCCTGGATGAGCAGAGAAGAGGGATGCTCTAGGACCTATGCCCTGGGATCCCAGTCCTCCAGAGGGCTCTGCCAACACCCTGATCCCATACCAGAGGTGGTCTTCCCTTTCATCAGGCTGTTTGTTCATGTGAACAAAAGACACAAAATCCATTCAGGGGCTAAAGATTGAAGTGGGTCAACAAATTATGGATATGTTGGAACATTTTTGATAGAAACTTTTCCTGAAGAAAAAGACAGTATTTCATCAAAATGGGCATTTTTGTAGAAAGCTGACCTTTTTATAGGCAGCTTTTCTATTTCCAGTTCTGAATTGTAGTTTCAGAATGTCAACAGTTTCAAATAGAGAAGACATCGTATTTTTAATGCTGTAGTCTTTCATTTGGCATTTTTTAAAGTCAGAGGAAAAAAAAAATAGTATCTCAAGGTTTAATGGAGTCCTGAGCACTTACTCATGCAAAAGTAAAAGTGACAGGTTTTAGTTTCTCCCTAACGAAGGCTGATGGGATGATTCGGTGTGTGGTATGAAGGACACTGTATATAACATCAGTGGAAATGTGTCCAGTGACATTTCCCTCCTCTTTATTACTTCCATTCTGAGAGGAAAAAAATATTGCCTGAATATTTACTTTGTTTCATTAAATTGCTGAGGAGGACTTAGGCACAGGAGTGTTTTGCTGTCTCTGCTGCTGTATTGACAGTTACAAAGAATCCCAAACCTTATTTCTGGTGATACAAACAAAGAATCCAATCATAATGTATAAATAATTTATAGAAGAGAATCAGAGAATTGTTAAGGTTTGGAAGGGACCTCCAGAATCACGGAGAGTGACTGTGACTTTTTTTCTGAACTTACACTCAGGGAAAAAAACCTCCAGATTTTTAAGTCTGTTCACTTTCAGTGGGAGTTTTTATTGTAACTGATAGTGAATTCTGGTGATTATGACAGCCTAACAAAATTAGCAAGGAAACTAAATATTTTTATCTAAAGTAAAAAAAAAAAAAAAAAAGAAAAAAAAAGAAAAAAAGGCAAGATTTTGTCCAGCCTGCAGCCGCCTTAGGCCTGCCACGTAAGTTGCAGGGATGCTCACATGCATAAACTCTTAGGAAGCACACGGGTAGGATTTGTCCCTGGGATTTTTGTGACATGCTCGGTACAACCCATGTTCCTTTTGTGCCAAAAGGTTTCGCAGGGACAGCTGAGAAGGTCGGGCAGTTGTAGCTCATTGTGAATGCTCCCTGAAGGGAACTGAAAGAAAGTTTTCAGGAAAGATGGGGCTACACTGTCTGCAAGAGCACGCAGTGAGAGGACACGGGGAATGGGCTCCAATTGAAAGAGAGTGGGTTGAAGTTAGACATTGGAAAAAAATTCTTTACCGTGAGCGTGGCGAGGCACTGGAACAGGTTGCCCAGGGAAATTGTGGATGCCCCATCCCTGGAGGTGTTCGAGACCAGGTTCGATGGGGCTCTGAGCAACCTGGTCTCTAGCGCAAGTTGTCCCTGCCCACGGCAGGGTGCTGGAACGACACGATCTACAAGGTCCCTTCCACCCCAAGCCCTCCTGTGACGGTAAGGCGGCTGGCAGGAGCGGGTGCTGCGTGACGGCGGGGATGGCGCTGTGTCCAGCCGCACTCCGGACAGCGCAGACCAGCCCCGCTTTTCGGGTGCCCCGGTGCTCTCCCGGCTGCCAGGCTCGCCCTGGAGCCCGTTCCCATCGACCCCGCCCGTGCCGAGGGTCGCTGCGCGCCCCGTCCCGTCCCGTCCCGCCCCGCCCGGCGCTCGGTGCGNCGCGGCAGCGCCTTCCTGTGCGTCAGCCCCGCGGGGCCCGGCGCGGCCCTGCCGCCTATCGCAGGAGCCCCGGCCGCCGAAGTCACCCGGGCAAAGCTCGGAGCGTGGAGGAAGTTGTTTGTCTGCAGAAAGCTGGAAAATACCAAAATCTCTCCCATTCGTGCTGTGAGGGCAGAGGGCTGGGTCGCGCCACGCTGGAGGATCAATGGCATCCCTGGGGACTCAGGGCTCTGCTGTTCCCCCGAAAGCCGTGGAAGCACTGATGTCCCCACTGCCCGAGCTCTGCTCAATGAACGCCAGTGAAAAGGCCAAGGGCAGTTCTTGGAGGAGTTGGGCAGCAGAACAAAGCACCTTTGGCTTACAATCGTAGAGGTTGGACAACACCTCCAAGACCATCGAGCCTAACCTTTGGCCGAACATCACCGTATCAACTTCAGAGCCACAGTCGATTCGTTTATTGAACAGCTCCAGGAATGAAGGCTTCACCACTTCCCTGGGCAGTCCATTCCAATGCTTAGCCACCCTTTCCATGAAAATATTCTTCCTGATGTTCAACGTGAACATCCCCTAGTGCAGCTTACGACTGTGTCCTCTCATCTTGTGGCTGGTTGCCTGGGAGAAGAGGCTGACCCCCACCTGGCTACGACCTCCTTTCAGGTAGTTGTAGAGAGTGTCTTTCTGCAACATTCCCTATTCCAGGTAGTACCTGGGATGCAGGAGCTTCCCTCCAAGATGAAAGATTGGAGCTCTGTCCTAAGGGGTTAATGATCCAATATCATATCTGCAAACAGCAACAGAGACATGTTCCAAGTATCTTTTCCCCAAAGAAGTATGTTGTTAGAAAGAGCACCTCTATAGTTTCAGATGCAACACTGCTGAAACCAAAGTGAGTGAAAAATGCTAAATTATGACCATTTGAAAGCCATCTTAGCTCAGTACAGACTTTTGAGTGGTAGGATCATGGCTCTGGTGTGATGTGAAGCAGCTGCAATCTGCCCTAAAGCAAATCCTTTAAAGTATTGTTTTGTCATATTTTGTCTTTACCAGGAACCCCAGCCACGAGCAAAGCTTTTCTGCGCCAGGCTGTGCAAACCTGGAGTAAGAGACACTCACAGAACCTGCCAGGGAGCTGACAGAGCATATTACACTCTGTGCACTGGGAGGAATGTGCAGCCTTGTTCAAGGGAAAAAGCCAGGTGCTGGAGATGCAGTTAAGAGGAAGGTGTGTGTCACTACTGATGCACATTTATGTTCTCTAGACGGAGCAGAGGGAGAATCAGAAGTGAGGTGAGGAGCTTTAGGGAACTTCTAGAAGACCATATACAGGTGTCAGCAACTGACCCGTGTCTGAATATTGGCTGGGTAGAGAACCATATGTGTTTGCAATGAGATTTGGCATTAATAGCATTTAGCAAATTTTCAGGTGCATTTTTATAGAGAAAGGCAAGATCATAACAGGAGTTGACAAAAATCCTGGTTTAGAGATTTGTGTGGTCCAGTTCATATTTGAGTAGATTCTCTTTAGTTCTGTTACTTTTTTATGTTTTATCATTGCATATTTGTTCTTTTTTTTTTTCCTTTCCCAAATGAGATGAGGGTATAACATACTAGATTTTCTTCAGCCTCTTATTTTTTAGCTAAATGACCAGAGTGCAAAATCACATTAGCTTTGCAACCCAGCAATGAAAGCTAGGTATATAAGGCTGGAGGAATGATTTGGTCGCTGTTCATAACCAGAAGCACATTTAGCCCTAAACTGCATTTGACTTGTCAAAGTGGCTATTCTTGGTCCTGATTTAACCTGTCACTGTCTAGAACTGACACTAGAGCAGAAAGATAATATTTTCACTGCTTTTTGTTGGGAACTAAGGACCACGCTGGCTGTCAGACTAGCTCTTTGTCCGAAGAGGTCAGTCCCCAAATACAGCCAGAGTTTGGCAGGTGTCTGCTCACACCTGCCCTCTGTCCTTTAGGTTTCAGCAAGCATAGGAAGCTGGTTAGCTTATGTCCACATCAGGACAGTGAATTAGTAATTTGAGGACCACGCAGGAAAATGATTAGTAATCTGATTTTGTGCTGTCAGTAGGGGGAACTATTGCACTGTATTTCTTTTAAATAAATATTGGTAACTATTTATTTTTCTTTTTACATTAAGCACTCATTTTCTGAGCATCCTTATGCGACTGCTGTCTGTAATGATGAGAAGACAGGTAGTTCATACCATTGCAACAAAACAAGACAGTAACAGGTTTTCAATCCCCTTTTTGCTTGCTGTTTCTCTGCTTAACCTAGAAAACAATCTGTATGGTGGAATGGTTGATATTAAGACAATGCAATGCTTCCTATTATCTGATGAAAGTATCTGTTCAGGCTTGCTTCAGGAGGTCATAAGCCAAAAGTTCAGCTAGGTGATCTCAAAATCCAGGGTAATCAGAGGTCATTCTTCATCTGAGGTTCAGAGATCAGTTTCTGGGAAGATGGTTCCTGTTCCCTTCTTCCCTCCTTTCTTCCCCCACTTCCTGGCAGGTAGAGCAGTGAAGGCAGGTCAGTGGCTGGGATGGAGACCAGCTGTGGAACCAGCTGTTGGCGGTGCAGGATGCAGGATATGAGCCATGGCTGTGGAGGCAGGAGAACAGAGGCAGGATCCTTACAGCAAGGGGTGCAGGAAGATGGATGGAGTCACTTGTGATGTTACAGTGAGTTGGGGACCCCTGAGGCTTTGCATTGGAGAAAGAGCACCTTGTTTGGTGGAGGGGTGTAAAGAAGATTTTGGTCCTAGGGTATTAGAGTTGGATTGTCAAAGGCATTTGAGGTATGGCCAGGTGTGAAAAGGCCTGAGGTGAGCAGGAGCAGCCTGAGTATGGGGGCTGTTTGAGGACCACGGGTGGGAGAGCAGGGTGCGGAGCAGCAGAGCTCTCAGGGTGGTGAGGGCCGAGGGGTTCCCTTCTGAGCCTGAAGCATAGCCCAGCTCTGTGCTCTTGGACAAGGGTCAGGGGGGCGTGTTAGCGCACTGTGAAGGATGTGATGGTGTTTGGAGCTGTGAGAGAAACTGCTGTGGAGCAGGACTGAGATAAGAAAGAGATGGTCTAGGTCAGCTCAGGTAAGCTCTGGAGGAGATCTGTGTGGATGGGATCCTGGAAGAGATGGCTCGAGGTGTGTGGTGGATACTGCTGCGCTAGCACAGGAGGAGGCTGTGAAGGAGGCAGTGCCTGGGCTGAAAGGAGTTTAGGGGTAAGGAATTGTGGCTCACACTCAGTGCAGGAGTTCAGTGAGTATGGATAGGACAGGCCAGGAAAGGTTCAAGCCACCATTGAGTTTGATGGGTCAAAGTTAATCTTCACTGTGTAAAATTTCATTCCACTTCATCTGTGTTTCAGCACTGGTCAGAGCAGGAGAACAAGAAGCAAGTGTCTGCATTGTGTGGGCTGCTTAAAGGGAAGAAAAAGTCTCAAGTGATGGAGCTGGAATTCAGGACGTAGTAATCTTCTCATCAAAAGTTCACAAAGTTTTTTCTAGGAACACTGAGCCAATTTATTACTTTGATCTCTCTGACCAACCTGTAATCAAGATTACCATCTCTCATGTTTGGCCTCTAGTCACTGACTAACCTTTAATTAGAGTATGTGTCATCTTTCTTTTACATAAAGGAGACATTCAGCTTGTCCATGCTATACATGTGTTATGTCTTGTATCTGAACTGTTCATAGCTTTCTTGGTGCATTCAGGACATGGACTTCTGGTCTCGGTGAGGCGAGTAAACACTGTAATCATAAGAAATTGTCCTGCTGACAGTGTAGTTCCTTCTGGTCAGCACAGCATAAATCAGTAGTTGTGTGTGCAGGTCACATCCCTTATTCTCCTCTGTTTGGAGAAAAAAGACAGCAATGTTGACCTAAAGTTAACACGTTATAATAATATGTTTATGAATGCTGGAAAGAACTCTTATCTCTGTGTTCGTATGTTAAAAGAATGGTCATTATCCTTAGAAAAAGATGTTTTTGGCTGTTTGGTGGTTCTTAATTGCCAAAATACTTGCTGCTTTCCCCCTTCCAGTAGTGAGTGAACTGTATGTGCAGATGTATAAATCCATATGAAGTAAAGATACATATCTTGCCCAAATTCAACATGATATCAACGAGATAAGAAAAAATTACCTGGCCACATGGAGAATAATGAAAAATAAGGAATTACAGAAAATGAAGTTTTTTCCCCCTGAGTTGGGTTCAGGTCTCTGCCTTCAGGGTGGGTTGCCCTTTTGATACTGCAATCTCTGGCTTTGCTTTTTTTGGTAGATGCAGGTAGAGTGGCCACTCAGCAGTACACGGGCGGGTCAGAATGAGTGACTTGTAGGTAGATGACTTCTGTCCTTTTTGCTGCCCAGGCCCTAATGGAGGCTCTATGCCTATCCCTACTACTGTGGAGAGAATCTGCTACATCAGTTCATAGCAAGGTCAAGGTGAGAGGTTCTGTTGAGCTGGGACAGTAGGAATTCTCGTCTTTTATTGTCTGCTATCTTTGAACAACAGGTGTGTTGTTTTGATGCGTGCCTTTTTCATCACTTTACCTCTTAATGTCGTATTTGCAGTTTCGCACTGGGTGCTTCAGTGTGTACCCTGGGAAAACTTGGAGGCGTTTATTCTCAAAAGAAAAGATTTGTATAGTTCTGGTGAGATTTTTCTGGATTCTTCTTAAGGAGAAAGAAGCCTGTGAATCTTGTAGAAATTAAGGCCAATGCCACTTGGGGTCCTACAGACACCATACAAACTTCTGCACTGGCAAAATTAAGGTAGGAAGAAATTACGTGAGAGGCGTCAATTCCACCTGAGTGCCAATCTGTCATTGTTTATAGAAAGGGCACATGCAGAGAAATGAAGGAAGCATGGAAAGAAGTGAGGGTAAAGACATTAGTTTAGAAGAGGCAGGAGAAGGAGGGAAACTCTGGGGGCCTTGTATTAATTACCTTGTGGTGTAAAAGAAAAATGGCATATGTGGAACGTCATTGTAAATAAGCTTTGCCTTGTGTGCCTGCTCCAGTCATTATTTTTTCAGCAGTTTTCAGCTCTTGAAATATGTGATTGATTTAACCTGTCCCCCTCCTGAATGCTATAATGCAAATTTAAGTTTTACTTTTCCCAAATTACTCTAGAGTCAGGTTTCCTTTTTTGGTTGTGATTATGTAAATTGTTAGGAATGCTGGTAGTGCTATTTTAACAGGCTTTTTCACTCACTGTAGTCTGTGGGAGCTCTGGAAGCTTTTCTCTTATACAACAGCTTCCCTGACAATTGGTGATGATCACTTTTTGTTTGTACAGAACTCGAACACTTTAAGATCAGTGGTAGAGTGTGAGAAAGGAATACAAAGTCAGTGTGATTTGGTGAATGCTGTGGGTTTTTATATATGTACCTGTGAGATACAGCTTGGAGGGCAAAATGAAGACTCTTGCTGGTGCAACTTGACTAGTAAATAGGTCAGTGTTTTCTGGACAAGAGAAAAGAGAATTTTTTCATAGTTAGCTCACTTGGTATTTGTGCTGGAGTTCTTACTGCCTTCCTTGCCTAGGGTCAAGATGTCCATGCATAATGGTAATTTCTGAGCATACTTAGGAATATTTTCATTTTGTAGTCTCTTAGACGAGTCCTTGAGTTTTATTAAGCCTGCTAGCGTAGGCTAATTGCAAAAACCAGTTTGATGCCGAACAATGCCTTCCAAATGCAAAGATCAATAATTTTAGAATTAGTAATGGATTATGCACCGAGCAGATAACTTGGTTAATTAATTTAATAAATTATTTTCACAACGGGAGCAATTAAACTGAAATCTGATTATCTCTGCTTGATAATACTTGGAATATTATATACCGAAGTTACGGGTTTTAACTCTGATGGTACCAAGAGGAATTCTTGATTTATGTTATTCTCTGAAACTCCTTATTTTGGTGTTCTTTGTATAACAAAGCATGCATCTTCAGAAGTAATGTCAGCTTTTTCCTTGGCTAGGCAATAAGACACCAACAAATCTGAAGCAGTTGTACAGTTGCTCATAATTGTATTGTTGGATATCATGAGGAGGATGGCAATCCCATGTCTGTTATGGACTCATAATCTTCCCTCTGGGTTGCACAAAGAGTGGTGTTTGATTGGATTCTTCTGTTCTTGCCCAGCCTCCTATAAAAAACCCCAGGTCAGATGAGATTTTATTTCTGTAAACCTGCTTTTTTCTGGATCTCGGCCTCTCGGCATGCTGTAGATAATGACCCTTGTGGTGAGAAATTTAGCTGCAAACAGGCATATTCCCTGTTCAGTGCAATTCCCATGGCAGCAGGGAAGGAGGAGCATTATGGATGAGTGTAACCATCCTTTATTTATTTTAAAAATTTATGAATTTCCAAGTGGCTTTTTATAGGATGTTTCAAAATTTTCAGATGAAGCAATTTTTTTTTTACAATCCGTTCATAACAGAAACAAAAATGGGTTTGTTTTCGCTGGGAGACAATTGGGATGACAGAAATAACTGAGACTGTATGTGGAAATTTAATATTGGAAGTTGTTCTTTTGATGCAAGTAATGCTCGTGTTGTTCCCTTGCCTTCACAAGGAGAAAGAAAAGTGATTTCTAGAGCTGGCTAACATGAGGTGAAATGCCAGTACATGAGAAAACAGTACATGAGAAGCAGTACATGAGAAAGGACATCAGTAAAACAAAAGCTCACTTCTTTTGTCAGGTTGTCGTCATCAAGTTCATGTCTTGCACTGCCCCTGAAACTGCTCTGGTCATGAGGCTCCTGCAGGGTGGGATGAGTGTTCTATTTCTCCTGGAGAAACAGTTTTGAGATTCAAGGAGGCCATTTGGTTATTCACTGCAGCCTGGCCACTCAGGCAGTCCAGCCTCAGAGTCCAGGGATTTTGTGCTTAACAGGAAGAAGTTATGATGTCTGATACATGCAGAAGGAATCAAAGCCCAGTCATCTTCCCCAGTAAAAGCTGAGGGCCTTTGTGTTTGGGCATAATAATGCTTTCATTCCTGGTCTGGGTGAAGTGGCATAGCTTCAGCTGTGGGAGAAAGTACATCCTCCCTCTGTAGGACTCTGAAGCAGACTGCAGTTTCAGGATTGCAGGAGTCTGCTGGCAGAGGAAAAGAGAGAGTATGTCTGAGTTCCCTCAGCCTGGTTCGGAAATTACAGCAGGCCTTTGAGTGCTGCTGAGTGCTTTAAATACTGGTTTACTGATTTATTTGCAATGCAGTGCATGAATTTGAAGGGAAGGGTAACGTTTGCAGCAGGAAATCCTCCCTGAGACTGGTGCGTGTCGTATGTTGTTTGAGATGTGCTCTGGGTTAGAGCGTGCTGAGACTCCCAGATTGGAGAGTCCCAAATTAGAACTGGGTTGGGGCTGAAGTGGGCAGCAGGCTCTGAACAAAGCTGGGTATGGGCAGCACAACTTGAGTGGCAACACTTGGACACCCACAAATTCTGGGTGCGCTAAAGACTGCACAGCAATTCTGAGGATGTGTTCCTCAGCTCGGCTCCTAAATGCTGCCCAGATTTCATTTTAAGTGCATTTAGGATCTTGTCTTTAATTAAAAATGAGGCTAAGGTTTGTGTTGCTGTGCTGCCTTGTGGTAGACAACCAACTCCTGCCTTGCTGCTGCTCTGTGCACATGGCCGTGTTGGGTGGACGAGTCACAGGAAGGAACTGCTTGAGTATTTCTGCATCTGTCCCTGTCAGGCCTTTGTGTGCAGGGGGAGCATCCCAGCAAGCAGTCTGGTCTTAGATTCCCACTGGTTAACAGGAATTGAACCAGGGCTTTTCCTCTTCCACCCTAGTAATGTAAATACAGCCAAAATATGAAAATGGTGGTACTGCGTAGGTACTATTTTAAAGTATAAGCCATAAATCACTTATTTCCTGATGTTCTTTGAATCTTTTATTATTTCTAATACTTAATGATATGCATTTAACACAATTCTCAATGCTTTGAACACAGAATAAAGGATTTCTTTTTGTATCATTTGTATCACTTGTTCTAAAACCAACACAAGTGGAAATCTGTGATCTCAATTTTCCTCTTCTCTCCTCTAGTTCAGGATCCCCAGCATCAGCCTGGTAAGAATCTGCAAGTGAGATTTTCAGACAGACAACCTTGATGGTGAGTCCATCTAGACCAGTGGTTTTCAAGCTTTTTTTATGGCCTTCTAAACTTGTTGGAAAAAATCTGAGAATTGCCTAACCTCTTTGGGGGAAACAGTGAATCATGAATGCATTGTGGAGTGCTGCCACGGTAGTTATCATTTGCAATCAAAATAATGAGGCAAAACTTTTGAATTATTATCATTTTTCCAGTGCTGATTTTGTTTAGTTCTTTCCATACCAAGGAAGGTACAGATATCTTCTAAAAACATCTTACTCTGTGTAGAGTTGTTTTGCAAACTGCTGCGTGAAGGTTTTTGACCTACTTGTGACCCAGAGCCCGAAAAGTGCTGCACCAACACTACAGGAGTGCAGATAACTTACACCACTAAAACTATATTTTGTCAAAAAAGAAACCACTGGGTTCTCTGAACTCCTGAGAACCGAGCAAGAGCTTCTCAGTTAAACTCTTGTGGTATTTTTTTTTTTTTTTCAAACTTTGTTTTACAAACCCTCTGTTGCAATTTTTAAGGTGCTTTTACTGAGAAGGAGATAACCTAAAGCTGTATTTGAACACACGGCAAGATCACAGTGCTGGGAGGTGCAGGGCACTGTGTGAGGCAAAGAGGAGAGATGTTATTGAAGATTTAAGTATTTTGTAGTACATGGCCCCATTTGTAGCTTCTTCCCTTGGTGCCCTACAAATAAAACAGGCAGCTGAGGGGTTTTGCCCAACCTGCTTGCCTTTGCTGGGAGAGGTGGCTGCCCAGTGGCTCGATGACTGGCACAGCTGTGGGGGCCTGAGCTTTGGGGCACCTCAGAAGGGACCTGCACAAACCCTCGAGGGAGGGAGGCACAGCTGGAGTCTGTGTGCTGCAGAGTTTGAAGGCTACATCTTATAAAGTGCCATTTCCTTTGAGCACAAATATTTTTTCTTTAAATTGAGATTGTTGAAGCCAGGAGTGTAAGTGCTCTTCTGTAATGAGGGGACTGCCCTGTCTGAGGAAGCCAGTGATCTCTGCCCCTTGGTGGCTCCAGTGTCATCAGCTATGAGGATAAGCCGTATGTATGAAAATAAAAAAAAAACCATTTCTTAGTATTTAAAGAATATTTAGCAATAAGAATTAATTATGCATGCAAACTTAAATGGCCATACTCAGCTGATGAGAAGAACAATCTCGATGCGTAGTGTTAAGTTTTGCATATTTCTGCAGTTAGATTTGAATCTTCTGTCTCGAGCTCCCTGCCAGTGTTGTGTAAATCATACCATATGTTAGGCGTCTTCAAAAGAAAACTGAACAAACCACACAGTAATTAAAGTGGGGTTTTTGAAAAATCAGAGGTTTTTTTGCTTATTTGAAGATTTCTTGTTTTGCAGTTCTGCTGAGAACAAGTATCTTTACATTGCTTTGCGGACTGCATTATTTTTTTCTCAATAGTAGAATAATTTTTCTGAATAAATGCAGAATCTATGGTCTTTGTGCCGTGCCCGTTAGCATTGAGAGGGGAAAAAGCTCTGAAGGGAATTCCCAAATTCAGCAGATTATAGCTAGGGGACAGCAAAGACTACTGCTATCTCAAAACTTTTCCTGTTTCATCAGTCTGAAAAGATATAAGTGTTGATAGGTTTAATGAGTCTCTCAAATTGCAGGAGATTATGTGCTGATGTGGGGCTTGTGTGGTGACTCAGAGGTGGCGGCATTTTCATGAATGCTTTTGTTTTCAAGCAATGTGGTTATGTTGCTGAGTTCACCAAGATAAACACTGTGTTTTCCATGTGGCTTTCTTTACCAAAACCTACTGTTGTGCAAGGTAGTGAGTAATTAGCAAGGAGGCGGCTACAAAGAGTTATCCTGAAGTAATTACCAAAATTAAAAGAACTGTGTTGCCTTTCAAAAAGATCCTGTTGAGAAAGACAGTACCTAAAATTAGGCCCTACCTCATATTCTGGAAAGAAAATAGTCGGATACTGAATCACAGAATGATTTGGGTTGCAAGGGACATAAAAGACCATCTAGTTCTAATAGCCTGCCATGGGCAGGGACACCTTCCACTAGACCAGGTTGCTCAGAGCTCCATCCAACCTGGCCTTGAACACTGCCAGGGATAGGGCAGCCACAGCTTCTCTGGGCAGCCTGTTCCAATGTCTCACTGCCCTCACAGTAAAGAATTTCTTCCTAATACCTCATCTAAATCTACCCTCTTTCAGTTTAGAACTGTTACCCCTCATCCTATCACTACACTCCCTGATAAAGACTCCCTCCCCATTTATTCTGTAGGCTCCCCATAAATGCTGGCAGGCTGCTGTAGGCTGTGCCTGGAGCCTTTTCTTCTCTAGGCTAAACAACCCCAACTCTCTCTGCCTATCCTCATAGGGAAAATCCTCCTGATCATCTTCGTGGCACTCCTCTGGACCTGTTTGTCACAGCTTTTTCCCAAACCAGATCTTCCTCCCGTAGCTTCTTCTACTTGCTTAAACATTGGCTTGGCTTGGCTTCGCTTCATCCTCTGCCAGCTGGGTAGGACATGGAGGATCTCTTGAAACTAAGCCAAAGTAACGGGTGTTGTGAGGTGTGTTTAATTCCAGCATATTGTGAAGCAAGTTGTGTCTCGCACTGAGATTCAGACTATCCAGGGAGTTGTTATCCATGAAAACGTGAGATCAGTATTTCTTCCATCAGTTGCAAATCATCTTTCTGGAAATGGAAAATTGGTTAAAGAGAATGCTGCTTGGAAAAGATGCTTCAAGCAGTCCAGGAGCAAAGGCAAGAACTATAGAAACCCATTTCTTTCATCAACATTCAGGTTTGTGTATGTCACAGTATCTGCCAGGTCACAGCAGTAAGCACTTCTCCACTGCAATAACATATTTCACTCATTCTAGTATTTGCTTTACTATTTTGGTATTGTCTGAAAGGGGATTTTTCTACTTATGGTTCCTTTTTTGTTCTTTTTTAGCGTTTATATCTTAATCCCTAGTAGGTACTCTTGTTTGACCTGGAGGAAAAAAAAAAGCATGTTGGTGACAACACAGGTGCTTCAGAGTGGTGAGGTTGTGCGTAAGTTTTTGCAAACCAGAAGTATCAGCTTGATATGTAATGAGGTTTATTTCAGGAAAATTTCCCTCATGCAATCATTCCTTCCCATCCATCCTATAGCCAGCCTTAGGACTGTTACCCCTCTGATCCTGTGTGTGCAGTGATGATGCTTAGAGGCCCTGGCTGTATTTTGCTAAACACTGGATGCATGTCTCAACCCAAGTGTGCATTATTCAAAGGCAGATGTGTGTGCAGTTGAATAAACACTAGAAATGTAGAAAGGAGACTAGAAGGTGAAAGCAGAGCAATGATCAGCATTTGAAGCAGTAGTCAAGTTGTTCAGCTGACTCTCTAACTCAAACTTTGAGGCAAAACCCCTTAGGGTAGAGCTTTTGGCTTTCAGTGGCTCTGTTTCCCTATCTGTAAAACACAAGAACTAAATCTGTCTGGAAAGTGTGTTGTCCTTGCCAAGTTCTTGGTTTTGCCTAAGAGTGCCATTGTGATGGCACTGGCATTATTTTTGTTAATAGGGGCTTACAGTATGGTTAGAACTGTCTTACCAAACTTTGTTCAAGGAGACTGTGTTATTAAAATCATCATAATATAGATAAATAAGGATATTCGGGTACAGCATAGGTCATTTTAAAGATCACCTCTGTCTTTATCTGTTAACTTGTGTTCCTTCCTTCTTCACTTTGTTACTTGTATTCCTGTTACTGTTTTTGGTTTTTTGGGGAGGTGTGCTGTGCCCCTGACACATGGATCCCAAACAGCCAGGGTTTCTATTGAAATTCACATTCTGGGGTATGATATGTAACAAACCAAGGAAATACTGGTGAGATAAGACCAACAAGTGACTATAGGTGTAATTTGGCAGGTTTGGTACTAGAAATGTTTACAGGCAGCCTCTTAGCTAGGTTATTTATTATTGTTTGTGTTCACACTGTAGTTTTTACTCAGTGATTCTGTCTCTCATGAATTCCAGCATTTCAAGCCTCAACAAGCTAAAACATACCAAAAAAATATGTATTTGAATCCTGCTAAAATTAGCATTGAAACAAACTCCTCGTGCATAACTTTCTTAATAATTCTGTGCAATTTTAACAATTCAGTTTTTCCTGTTTCCTCCCCGTTGACCTTGACTATATGGAAAGTATCTTTGAAATATATATTTAAAACAGGGGTTAGAGTCAGGAGCAGACATCCACATATGCTCATCATCTGGAATTTAGTACTTTCATGACAAAACGGGGTGTAGCGTAAATCTGTTTGGATATAGTATTTTAATTGAGCAAGAGTTGCTTGTAGAAACACTGGTCAAGTTGTGGTGGGGGCTTTTTAATAAGGGAAAAGATGATGCAAGTGCAAATTGTTGTAATGCTGAAATACTGTAGGTGTAGTTTCAGTGGAGGAGTAATACATCCAGGGCTAATGTCTCTGATATCTCATCCTGCTAGCTATTTGAAGGTAGTGAAATACCATTTCATTGCACATGTTAAAACTTGCCACTATATTGTTTAACTACTATCAGATGAATATTTAATTTAAAGGCAATATTAAAAAACCCCAAAGGCTTATTTTTCAGAGCTTCATCAAACTATGCTCACCAGAAATTGTGCCTGAGTTTCCTTTAAATTCTCTTGAAGTTCAATAAGAGAAAGCTTGTCAGGATTTTGAGGCTTGCCATGTATTTAGACAGCTCAGCTCACAACTCTGGCTTTGAGACATCCTGAAGTCCATTACCTATCTTTGTGCTGCTCCTCAGCAAGAATTGATCTAGCCTGGTACCCTGCCAAAGCGCAACTTTAATTGCCTTTCAGTACTGCACTTGAATGTACAAGCCTTTTTGTGAGCACGTAGTCTTATTTGCAGTGAAATCACTTCTTACAAAGCCGTGTAGTGAAATAACGATGAAGTCACAAGTCTGCAGGTATGTCAAAATGAGAGTGGTAGATCGCCCTCTGCTATAGGAGTGTTTCCTGTGTAAGACTGAGCTTCTCAGTAGGGACTCCTAAACTGGGAAAACCAACACATACAGTTTGGTATTTATAAATCTAGGCGATGTCAAAGTTTCTGTTTTGGAACAGGAAGCATGGGATTTGCTAAACCCCATTATTGCTGTGAAGCCTGCTAATCGCTTTTTCTTGTTTCTTTTCTTTCATGACTACGCTAAACGCCCTGAGCTATCTGTATGATTATTTCAGGCAGCAATCCACATTGTTAGCTTATTTCCCCGGGGTAGGTTTGGTGCATTTTTGAAAGTCGATTTAAAAATTGCATGGATCCATTTGGAAGGAATACAGCAGTTTCCATTCAGTTTTGCCTTATGGGTGTCTCTAGCAGTCTGAATTACCAGAGACACACAGCTTCTTGGAAGCCTACTGTGAAGTGGTAGAGCACAGCCCCACAGGAAAGGTGGCGTTAACACATCATGTCTCTGGTATTTGATGCTCGGGGTGAAGGATTGCAAGACCAGGAAAAGAAAATCACGTATAAGTAATTCTTGCACTTAGTCACTGAGTCTGTATAGGCAGGTACCACTGCTTCCACTTCATGCATTTGCAGGTGATTGAGCAAGGCAGTGAGCACAGCCAGCCTTTGTCACATTTTCAGTTGTTAAATTCACTGAAACTTTAGTTGAAACTGAACCTCTGATTTTTCTTGCCATTAAATAAAAACAGCCGGAGATTAGAAAGCTGGGTAAAAGCTAATTTACTAATTTTGTATTTTCCAAACCAGAGCCAATTGAAGTGGTCACCTCATATTTGCAAAGGTCAAGGCTGCACGGTGTGCTGAGCTCTGTAAATGGCAACTCAGTGGCAGTGGCCACTGGTGAGCACCCTCCTGGACCTCGCTGTGCCCTGCAGCGTGACTGGTAGCTACAAAGATGCTGGACTGTGCCCAGTGGCTTGTGTCACAGCAGTACAGCTCTTTGGCCACATGTCCCCCAAAGGCTTGGAGAGCAATTCCCTAAATCCTGGGAGCACTTGTGTTCGGCCTTGCTGACTCTTACAACTACTGAGCTCAGCGATGGCTGAGCTGCTTCCCTCCCACCTACATTTCCTCCTTTCCCAGCTACAAGCTCTGAATCTAAAAATGTGGCATCATTAGAGATGCTCCTGCCAGAGCTACTGTCCCTTGAAACTTTGCCATCTGTAAGGACAAGTCCTGTGCCATTCTGGGTTCAGAAAGAGAAACCCTCTGAACAGCTGATCTCATCTTACCGATCCTCAAACACTTCTGCCAGCATTAACTGCTTAGCCAAAAACCTTCCCCCCTTGATGGTGTTGTGTGCATTTCCATTTCAGATTGCAGCTCCCTGATGGTTATGTCTCATGTCACACCTTGCTAGGGAACAGGTGCTGCTTTCTTTCTTTCCTCTCAATTAGTCAGGTTCTTGGCCACCATGGTGGTACTGTTCAGATGCTCTCCTCTCCCTTAAAAGTCACTACAGCTGGTGGACACATTGATCTGCATTTCCATATCTGGATTTCCAATGGATTTTGCATATCTGTTTCACTATGGCCTCAGCATTTAACTTGGGTCTTACCCCTTACTAAAACCAAGCGACTTAACATCAGGCTTTTCATTTGTTAAAGCTCTTCTTGTGATAGCTGTGGAAATGCTGTTATGACTGAGCAGAAAAAGTAGGTAAATATGTTTGCAGTCGAGACATCTGTGCTCTGTTGTTCTGCTGTTATTTTAGAAGACTTGTTCTGATTTTAGTTAAACTCCTTGTTTAATTTTAGAAGAAACTGTTTTTCTGTGATCTGTGATACAATTGTTATAATAAAAAATGGCCTCAATAAATAAGTGAGAGGAGGAATTCAGGGGCTTAGCCTACCGTGTGTATTGCAACATGCTAAATGCAAGAAATTGTCCTCTTTACTGGGTTTACATTTCCTGCAGGGGCTTGAAGTACAGACCATCTCAAGAGTTTATCCAGGGTAAAGCTGAAGTATCACTGCCTTGCCTAAGGAAAGAGATAATAAGACTGCACTTTAAAAATACATGATGATTACTTATCTTACAAAAGAATGTAAGCAAGCCTCCTGCTGGCCAAGCATGAGGAACTCCATAGAAATATTGGATTTGTTTGTGTGTGTGGTGTAGACGATATTACTGCTAAAATTGGAATCCAGCTTTCTGCTGAATTCCTGCACAACTGAGAAAAGCTGTGCAGGAGCAAACAGAGTCAGGGCTGGTGGACTGTACAATTAAACACTTCTGCTGACTTACAGGGCTCTGACTCTTGATCAAGATGCATAACATCTCAGATAATGCCAGATGTCTTGTTGATTGACAGTCAGATAAACACAGACTTCATGAGGATTACTGCTTGGTTTTCAGAGTACCTTGTGTGTTTGACAGACGTCCAATCTATGGAGCTTGGGATGCTCTTGAAATTTGCCTCTCTAGTGGCTTGGGTTGCCTTTGAACTTCAGAATAACAAGGTTTCCTTTGTGTTCAGGTGGTGGAAAGATTTTACTGTTTGGTCCACTCTCAGGCTTGTACATTTAGTGAAAAATGTAAGATCTTCGTAATTAGAAGGGTATCTATTTTTAAGCCATTTGCAGAATCAAGGAAAATTTTGTGGGAAATTTAATTTCATTGTAGTTGCCATGTTGAGGGTAGACTGACTCATGAGTGATAAAATTTTGGATGTGTTTGTAATTCAGATAGAGTTGTAATTCAGGCTCATATGATCCCATTGGGACAGAGGTGATGTGATTTTTTTCTAGTAAATGAGACATCTAAATGGAGTCCACTTTTAAGGAATACATAGCACCAGAGGATACTGCAGGTGTGAAGCCACACACTCTGGCAGCTCATGCCAAGTAATGCTTCTTAAATGATGCACTGGGGCACTATTTTATGTAACTTGCCTTCAGATGACATAAATTCTCTGACAACTCTTAACTACACTGAAGCAAGCATTCTTGGAGTAGGTTGCAGTACTGGAGCCAAGCAGTTAATCAGGTGTAACATGAGGCTTTGACGTGATTTACTGCCTGCTGGTAGCTTGTACTGGGACTGTATTGTCCTTCTGTAAGTACTCTATAATAGTTTTAAGCTGTCCTTAGACAGGACCCTATTGTAAACATGCTGTCTGGCTTAACTGAGATGTCCTGTAAAAATATGTTACTAAAAACTTAAGTAATTTTAAAGGATCCTCTTCCTCCTATTTCTGTTTTCCAAACTATTCCCACCAGTAAAGTACAGGCCATGCTCTTAACTCTTGCTGTGCCGATGATTTGCTAACGCCTACTAGAGTTGTAATTCTTGTTCCAAAGCTGATCAATCACTGTGTACCCTCTCAGCTGGCTGCTGCTGTGCCCGAGTTCTCTGCTGCTTTGGCTTGCACAGTGCAGAAGTTAGCAGAGAAATAAAGCTTGTGCTCAAGGGGTCACATAAATTTATTAAGAATTAATTTATTTCATGTCCCTTCTTGTCTTGGCTTACTCAGGCCTATGGAGGCAGTTCTGAGGTAATACTTTATTTAAGTTAAAGGAGTTTTTTAAACAAGGTAACTTGTGTTTGATATCTGTATTTGCCAGCTCCTTGTAAGCTGGAGCTAGCAGGTCAAGGTACAGCACTAAACCCTTCATGAGGTGCAATTTTCAGAAGGATGTGCTGGAAAACATCATTCACTTGGGCAACCTGAAGATGTGAATTCTTGTAAATGAGGTGTTGTTCATTTAAACAGAAAGAGGCACTCTGGTGGGTTTAGACATGCTGAATTTTTTAAGGAAACAGATGCAGAGAGGTGCATACTGAGGGGCTTATCAGAGAAATCACTGCATTTTAGAGGCAGGGTGAGACATTTGGGAGAGCCTCAGAGAAGACTGACCTGCATGAAGGGCTCTTGTTTCCTAACCTGCCTGCAGTTCCTGGAGGACCAGCACCTCGGCTGGAGGGACTTGCAAAGAGTAGCACTAAGCAGCAAGCAGAGAGTGATGCTTTGGAGGGATTTCTGGTTCCTCCCTCTCTTCTTCTCACCCTGGAGCTCTGCAAAGTACACATGCTCTGGAATATGGCCTCCAGGATTTTAGCAGGGCCTCAAAGGGACCTGCTGGTGGCTCTAGAGGAACGCATCAATCCCAGTTTGAAATAGCCCCCTCCCACCCCAGCCATTTTTTTTTTTTTTAAAGAGACAATTGTGATGTCCTTCCTTTTGTGAATTAATATGTAATTTTGAATGTAAAGCAGGCATCAAATGTTTTTAGTCAGGATTTGAATTGCCCCCATAGTTGGAAACAATACTTGTATGTTGGGTGGTGGTTTGGGGAGGGGGTAGGGTTGTGTGTGTGCAGCTGTTGAACTCCATTAAAAAGTGACCTGAGCCCCCCTGAGAGCAAGCCTGGCATTAACTGTAAATTGATATACCAGGTCTCAAACACTAATTTCAGATTTCTGCATGGCAAGGTTTTACTAAATGTTCTTATTTCTAGGTATTCTGGTTACACTAATCTTTCATGTACTTTTAAAAATAGACTGCACAGCAAGTGATCAGCTGTTGGTACAACTTAATAATTGAAGAGTTAATCCTTCAAACCTGAAACAGAAGAATGAATTCCCCTGATGCATTTCCGGCATAGTAGTTAATTTAAAATTTATCTTAAAAAAATAAGGAAATAAAAAAAGGACCGTTTTGATTTTTATATTACTAAAGGAAAAATGATTTTTCTTGGCTGGTTTTTAAATTAAGAAATTAATGTTGTCTTTGCTCTGGTAAATGTTTATCACTGAATGCTACAGGACCTACTGTTGTGATTGTGCTGCTTAAAGTTTTAGAAGAGCTTGGAAAAAAATTTGGCAGACAAAAAGATGGTGGGTCCTGATTTAGATTTGAAAGAAGCTTGCAAGCAAATGTCCCATGACGCAAACACTGCTTCCTTAGTTCTGGCTTTTTTTTTTCCCCCCCTTGATCTGACTAATTTAAAGTTGCTGCAGTGAACTTTAAAAGCTGGGTGTGGTGGTTGGTCTCTAGGCATCAGTAACAAAACTGAAGTTACTTGATCACGATGGGGAGCTGGGCATCTGAGCTATTGTGTCTGCTGGATGGACAAGGACCTGCAGGGAGACAATTCCTCGTGAAATCCCAGATACGGTGCCTCAATATTGCAGTGGAGACAAAGCAGAGGCGTTTACCTCCGCTAACAGGGATGATGCTTGTGTGGGGCTGAGGGGATGGTGGCAGAGACCCAGCACCAATGCAATTCATCAGGAAAAAATTAACAGTTTTGAGGTGTCAGAGAGCTACAAGCAACTAAATCCTTCAAACAGCCTGAAGATGGTGGCAGCTGGCTGGCTGGTGGCGCTGGCTCTGAAGCTTGCCTGTGTTTGCAGTCGCCTGAGTGCTGCCCTGTGAAACGGAGCTGCCAGAAAGATTTGGGTGGTAAAAAGCCATATTCTTGAGTTCATGGAAGTGCTTAATTTTTTAAAGGCCACAGTTATTATTTCTTTAGATTCCTGTGAGTAGGATGAGTTCTAGTGGCTCTGGAAGCAGCTGTGCAGGACAGTGTTCACCTCTTTTCAGTGGGAATACAGAGCTTGTGAGTTAGTGTGTACTTTTTGTATCTGCTTACGAGATTTTTATATTATTTTTATTATCAATTATTTTTATTTTTGTTGCTGGTTTTTTTGGCTGTTAGCTTAATGAAAACACAAGGAAGGGAACTTAATTTTTACCATCTAACTGTCTTCAAAGCAACAACACCAAAAGCAATCATGTAACAGCATGTAAATGAGCATCAATGACCTTGGGGGTGAAATACAGACAAATTGCTCGTTTTCAGTAAAAAAGGCTCTTGCCCTCCCTTAACTTCTTTTTCTTTTTCAGCTCCTGTCTACTCCAGTTTGTATGGGAGTTGCACAACTTATTTCCAGCAAGGTGAAGCTGAATGTTTTCCTGTTCGTGTGGAAAGGTGATGAAGCATGGCCCTCAGAATACCATTTATCCACTCAAATGTGTTGGTCATGGCAGTCATGTCTTGCAAAACTTTTTGCCCTAACTTGTCTCTAAATTCTTCATTGTTGTGGTTCAGATTCATCATTAGTTTCCCTCCCTAAGCCAGTGAAATTCAGGAAGGAGTCATGGTAGAAGGTTAAAACCTGTTGTATAACTCGCTATTTAAGCTGCGTGCCTTTTGCATACAGTAAAAGCATCAGGGATTAATGAAAGCGTTTTAATGGATTTCTATGTTCCTGAATCGTAGCAGAACCATGAGATCACTATGGATAGCCTGACTACCAGATTTTCAGGCTAGGTAGTGATCCTCTATATTATTGAGTAGAGCTTTTCTATGCATTTGAAAAATTACCTGGTGAATGAATAGTGGTTTTATGTTACCCATTGTGTTTTTATACTGTATAAGATGCATGATAAGGCCAATCAAAAGAAATTTTGACAAATACAGAATTAATCTTAAATTTAAGTACAGATTAATGTGCCTTCTATCTTTTTTCTGAAAAAGTGAAGCCACTCTAAAATGTCATTTCACACCACATATACTTTCTGGATTCACATTCATTCCCAATTAATGATAAAAAAGTGCCTATAAATACATCCAAGAAACACCACCAAAGTAAAATAATTATCAGTTTATTTGAGGTTAAGCTAAGAAGACCAGTTACATCTGCCTGTGACATGTAGGTTATCTCTTAGCACGTGGAACAATTACTCTGTGTGATGCCTGGAGCCAGCCTGCTCAGTGCACTGAAAGGTGATGTAAAAAATGGCTGGAAGGGTAGGACAGAGCACGGGCTTGGCCATGAGCAGTCTGTGATGCCTCTGCGGCCACTGTGTTTCAGTAAAGCAATTTATAGACTAAGCTGAATCTGAAATAAGTTAAGATTTCTAGTCATTCTTTTAACAGCCTTAATATATTGACCTGATTTGTGATCCGTGTCGGAGTTTTCTAAGGAGAAGCTGTAGGAAGCTTCCTTTATCGTGGATCTTGAGGAGCACAGGGCCCATGTTGTAGGCTGGACAAAGGGGGTTTCTTTTATCCTGTATCTTGTATACCATACCTGTATCTTATCCATGTGGCTTTACATATCCTGATTATAAAAGTGCTGCGGTCTGAATTACCTTTATTCTGCCACCAAATTGCCAATGCCTAAGGCTTGGAAGCCAAAGATTCTTGTAACTTCCCTGCCACAAGTCCACTGTAGCATTTTGAGTACAGTGGGCGTCAATTCTGAGCACAAGACTAGAAGGCTGTTACTTAATGTTGCTAATAAATTTATAGATGAAATGTCACCATATGGATCACTGCCGTGCATGCAGAAAATAGAATCAGTGTGTATGGCTTGTAGTTCACTTTTCCACTCCCTTTAAGTGCCAGGGAGCCTAACTTCTCCCTTTGTAATAAGACCCCAACTTCTCCCTTTGTAACGGGACCCCTTGACTTCATTCTGCCGTTGTCCCTGGGCCTTGGGCTGAGTTTCATAAGGTTCCTTGAAAGTGCTCTACACTACTGGAGGGAGCCATAAGGAGTATTTAATGCAGATGTAAATCAGATGCAGCAGGTCACAATAGCCCTGTTCATTGCTCTGTTTATAAAGCCATTAAAAAATGAGGAGAGTGACTTCAAAACAGCAGAATGAGCAGAACGTGTCCAAGCTCTATTAGAAACTGGACAAACTGGACAGAAATTCACATTTTCTTATAAAGTGATAATTGTTTGTTATAGGGACCATATGGAGCCTGACAAGAATAGCTGAGATGAGACTAACAGTTTTTTAGACATGAGCTTTCTTTAACCAATCATCAAATTGGTTAATGGCTTTCCCCCCCCACCATAATCGAGATAAAGCAGCTGCAGTGAAACACTGCAGTGGGCAACGCTATGAGACTTTCCATGTGGATGTAAGTTTGTCCATTTTGCAATGACAGCAAAATGTCCAACATTGTTCTGAAGAAAAGGAAAACACGTGCATTTAGGCAGACCTTGGTCAGTGGATTGCAATTCTTTGTACAATCTTTGACTGTTTGCAAAAGATTCAGGGCTTGCAAAAATGCAGTCCTGGAGCATGCAAGATTTAATCCATAGCACTCTTCCAAACAGACTGTTTCAGGGAACTGGGGAGAATTCACACCTATTTACTACTACGTGTATTTTTTTTTCAGTTTTCCTGATTTAGCTTCAAAGCATAGAAAACACCATTTTCCCCGTCTCTTGATTACCCGAGTTATTTTCGTTGTTAAAATACATTTTGTGTAATTTCTCCACTTAGCCTTACAATGTCCCCTTTGAGCATTTCTTTTAATTATACTGAATCAAGCTATGATTTCGCTGGCTTAAAATATCCAAGATTGAATGCCAGTAGCAATGTGTTTGGCTGCTGCTTTACTCTAGTTCTGCCAAAGCAGAAACTCCCTAGGCTATTAACTTCTGATTTTTTTAAACATTTTTTGGGGGGTTATCAAACCTTAAAACAAGAGATGCATGATTCAGTGTTGGTTTTGATCGACTTTCAGACTCATTTATCAACACATGTTTCTTCCTCCATGCAAAAATAGGACATAGGACGTCCAAAATAATGAAAAAAGAAAAAAGTGCCTGCTTTAGCAATGAGAAGGGATTGGAATTGGCTTAGCATGGAAATGTAATGGAGGTGAATAGTAAGCCTTGCAGATAGTGTTTACAGCTGTAGAGGATGTTTTCTTGTAATCTCATTCTTGCCTTTATGGTTATTACACTGAATAACTTATTCTGTTTGCTCAGGAGATGTCTGTGTTTGGCATCCTTCAGAGTGGGAATATGTAATGCCTTTTTCATTTTCTAGGAAGTGTACACTGAAGGAAGGCAACAGACAATGTTTAGCACATCCTTAGTGCCAATAAAATGAGTTGCCATACATTACTGTTGTATTAGAAAGCAGCTGTAGCTAACTGATTAACAAGGGAAGGGACAGGGGAAAGAAATGCTGCTCAAGATTTCTTAACACAGATACTGGAAGGGAACAAGCAGATGAGCAAGGTTTTTATTTTTTAAACAAACAAACTGGTTTTTTGGCTTACTTTTTAAGTGCCTGAACTGAAAAAAAGTGGTATCTAAGATCAGTCATCAGCCTTACTTAAAAAAAAAAATTAAGACAAGACTATAAGTATGTATGATGTCCCTAGTTAAAATTACAAACTGTTGTAATATTAAATTAAATGGTTGATTATGTCTCAAAACACCAACTCTAAGGGAACACCTGCAGTGAGGACTGAAAGGTGACTTCAGCTCATGGTAGCACTCCTTCTTATGCTCCATTCCACCCTGACTGTGCTCTTGGCTCTGTCAAAGGTGGTTCAAGAGTCAGCCTGGGGCTCCCAGCTGCAGTTCCACCTGCTGTAGCTGGTATTCTCCTAAGTTTACAAGCTTAGCTGGCATCTGGAAGGAAGGATGCTTTTCCTTTCCTTTCTCTTTTTCAACTTACGTTTCTGTGAATACTATGGGAAAATACAAGTTGAGGGGACCAGTTTCTTTGGCTGTGTCATAGTCTTCTGCTAAAGAGGACAGAGGAGTTGTGTGTCCTAAAGGAAGAATTTGCTATTTCATTGATAATTGGGTGTTCTTTTGTTGGATAACAGCATGGTGGTGAATTTAACCCTGTGTGAAGCAGTGGTGTGATCCTGCACTGTGCTTGGGCTTCAGGAAGTTTTCCTTGCTCTGCGTCTTTTCTGGAGTACAGAGATAAAATTGTTCTAAACAAAATGCCCTGAAACGGGTGTCTGTTTTGAAATATCCATATAATGTGGACAGGGAGTGATTATGTTAACAATGATGTTTCCATCATATCTTAATGTAAGTAGCTTGGAATCTGAGCTTCATGATGTGTTCTGTTTGGAGTGGTGGCAGATAAGAAGAGCATTGGAACAAACCCAGGCTTTCCTGAGGAAGTGTTAATGCAGCTGCAGGATCGAGCTAAAAGGTGAAGTCCTTCATCACCTGATACCTGCAAATCTCCAAGGTAAGCGCATGATTTTCAGAAAGCATTTTATTTGCTGAGTAGGAATTTTACCCAATTTCCTAGAAGATTGGTTGGAGTGAGGACTGGAAAAGCAAGAAGGATAACAGGCTGCAGAGGTAGCTTGAGTATCACTGGCAAGTAAGAACGCACTTGCCCCCTAATTAGTTGAATCTTGCTTGCAAAGGATAGGGCTTTCTGCAGATTGCTAAACATGTTAGTTGCTGTTTCAGACCCCTTTCCACACACATTTTTCTGTTGCAGCCCTTTTTGAAAAGCTTCAAAGATTAAACTGTACTATTACTGAGAAAGTGAATAATACAGATCCTGCGTGAGCCAGTGCAGTAAGAAAGGATTGTGCCCTGAGGGGAGGAGTGGGAAGCTCCAGTGTAACATATTGAATGTTTCAACAGTGATATGTCCACGATTAATACATTCATGAGGGGCTGTTGTGCAACAGGACACGGAACAGGTCGGTGAGCAAGCATTTGAAAAGCCTTATTTTAGTAGACTGATAATTATGCAGGGCTATTATAATTTCGCAGGAGATATTTCACTGTATTGACTGAACCAATAGATATGAAAAGCATAAGTTCAAAAGACCTCATAAAAATCTAATACTGGTAGAAATAGTTTCATTATTTAAAAATTGCACAAAAGCCTTTTTATTTTAAATTAAACACCTGTATGCTTCTTGCAACAAAATCACAGCTGTAGCCTCCTGGCATAATCAAAAGACAATAAAATAACAAATCAAAGGATAAAAAGAACCTGTATAAATTCACCTCATAAATGAAGTGAAGGGACTAGTGTTCTGAAGGGTTTGTTTCTAAAAATGGTGTAATATTTGGTTTCTGGCTTTCAGTATGGCTTTTAATTTGGAATCCTCTCTCCTAGCATGCACAAGAAATAGCAATCAGTACATCCAGCCGTGTTTGACTTGTTACCTTTGGCACTAAGCTTCAGCATCTCTTTTTAGCTTTTAGATACACAAGCCTTTTAGAGTGAGGATGTGCCTTTCTGTTTTCCAGTAAGACCCCAGGACAGTTTCCTTTAGTCTCTGGGTTTACATTGACAGCCCCAAACAGCATAGGTGGCCGAGGCAAAATTGCATCAAATCCTGAACATTTTGCTGTGATCTGGCAGATACTGTGACATACACAAACGTAAATGTTGATGAACATTTCTAAAGTCCAGAATTCAAGTCCAGGCACTGCCACTTGGGATAAGCTCATTCCTTCTGGCCTGATCAATGCTTAGCAAATAAAATCTGGCTGTTCAAAAGATTGAGGACATGATGAACTCAGACACTTGCCCATATCACAGTGTGGATGTTTAAACAAGACCAAGTTGTTCATTAACATTGATAGCCTTTAAGAGAAATCCTTCCTTGCCTCTGAGCTTGATTGAGGCCTCTTGCCTCTCAAACTGCACTGTTTAATGGTGAGCAACTGCAAAATAATCAGGGTTGACATGCTAGTTTCTGCTTGGAGGAAAAAAAAAAAAAATTAATTTTCTTTGTGAGCTTTGAAATCTCAAAAGTGGCAACAGTTGGTGAGTGTTTGTATGAATTGTGCAGTGGTCTCTGCAGTGCTTGTTCCTTCCTCTGAGCCCCTGTCTGCTGGAGTTTCTCACATGGAGAAGTTATCTGTTCTTTAAACAAGAAAATGTAAATGAATGTCTTTTGTAGGAAATGTGCTGAATAAGGATCTCCTACAGACCTAGTTCTGTATGTAGGCTGAGACAGTTCCTGGACTCGAGCCATTCATTTTTCTCCCTACAGTAAAAAACATTCATTATGGCCTACGTAGCTTTACTGAAGTCTACCAGCTTTGTTTGCAATAAAGGCTCTAGCCTTTTGGAGACTTTGCTATCTTTTCTGCTGTGCTATCTTGATAAAGATACCGGCCCTAATTCTTCCATCACGACAAATGTGTTTTATCCATCCTTTCATCATATCACAGAATCTGCCTTGCTAGATATGGGGCAGTACAGCAAGGAATTTTGACCAGTCTGGACTCTTGTTATTGCTTTTGTATAGGCTTTAGGTAAATGTGTTGGGTAAGAGGAGCAGGCACTGTTTCTTCATCAGTTTCCCAATATTTATAAAATGTATGGCAGGAGCAGTCCTTGTGCTCTAAGTACACCGCATCTAACTCTCACTGGGATGGGTCGTGTGCGAGAGGAAAGGTTCCTTTTTTATTTCATTCTCTCAGGACCCCCACTGTCTTTATTTTTTTAAGGCAGAAAGACTAATTCATCCCTTAAGCAGGCACTTCAGAGCTCATGGACAAATTATGCAGAAGAACAGGCAGCTTTTAGCTGTTTTTGCTCTCAGCTGTGCTTTCCTAAAGAGAATAATCATAGAAGCCAGAGGGTTGTGGTTGAGCCCTTTATAGTTGTGTGTGTTATATTAAAACAGTAAATCACTTTCATGAGTGTGCTTTTTCTGTGTGGAAGCTGTTGGGTAATTTAGTCTGAAGGCAGCTGAACATCTCTAGTTATTTCAGAGATAGCATGTCCTACAGATGGTTTCAATTAATACTTGTTCAGGGCTGTCTAAAGCAAGTAGCCAGTCTGATTGTTTAGTGAGTGTCAGTTAGAAATATCTCTATGTATGCATGTGAAATGTGACCTTCAGACCTGTTGTGGTCTGCTTGGGTAATACCCCCAAAATGGCTTGGCATGGGGTTTTAATTTATGTTATTCTCTCCTTACGTTTTTTACCCCATATTGGAAGTGGGCACAATACCTGGAGCTTGTGGGATGGTCAGCCCCAAACCTGTGCATCTGTTTGAGGAACAAAAATAGTGATCTTTGTTAAGCAGTTATCATGGATTCTACAGAGAGTGTTTTCAGTGTTCAAAGCATGGCTCAAGCCAATTCTTCTGCTTCAAATTAGTGTGTATTTAGGAATAGCACTTAAACATGAACATGGTTTAGGAACTTTGCTGGCTTCAGTCCTTAGAGAAGTAGCAGGGCCTTTTTAGTTAAGCCAGTATTGGAGGTAAATGTGGTTTATTACTTGCACAATAAAGATGTTTCTTGATAAGTGAATTCGAAATAAAGTGAATGTTTTGAAGAAAAGACAGACTAATCATTTATTGAGGTGATCTGTGAAAGCAAATGGTTTGTAATACATATTACAGGACAGGACATGCATAGGACCAAACACCATAAATACATAGAATTTGATTAAAATGTGCTTATGTAAAAATGAGATTCTATATATTACACAGAATAATAATCACAAAATAGCTAAATCATACACAATCAGTGAATCAGTGAAAGTGTTCCTATAAATTACATTTTTTACAGAGAGAGACTAGTGTTTAATCTGGTGACATTTAATAGAATATATTCTTGGATTCAAACAGGTAGTGGAACAGCTCGAATAGCAGCATTGTTGAGGAAGCAGTTTCATCACTGTTACCTTGCTTCTTTCAGTAGAATTGCAATTGGTTCCTGCTGGCCTGGCTGGGCTGGATTCAAGATCTTTGCTTCAAGAAAGCTGTAAATATCTTCTCTTACAAGCACTGCCTTCACCTGTGATGGAAGCAGAAACACACTGCATATACATATGTTATTAATTTGCTGCTTCTTGGCAAAAATTTGCACTCCTAAAGAGTTCGCTGTGTTGTAATAAAGCTGGAGAACAAAGAAATTGCTCTTTGCCCGCGTATAAGACATGCGTAATCCCCAGTGAGGAGTTAACATTTGGGGAACATAGGAACAACTCTGGTGCTGACAACATCTGCCTGGCATGTGTAGTCACATCCTTCACAGCTGAGTTACCTTTCATGGGCATTTCTTGCAATTAAGGTGGAAGAAATAATTGTTCTTCCGTGTCCTAGATAAGTTGATCTCTTTTCTTTAGCCGGCAGGGGAAGTGGAGGGCTCTCAGGTTTACAAAATTAGTAAGAAGGAACTTCCAGAAACATCTATTTTTGAAGTTCTTTAGCCATTGATTTTTCCATGCTGTCATTCTCTTTCTTATTTCTACTGCTTCCATTTTTGCTGCCATTCCTAGACTGGTACATAGCCAGCAAAGAGCCTGGCTGAATAGTCCCTCTGTCTGTACTTTTCCTTGGACTCAAAAAGGGTTTGGATCCACAGCTTAAAACTTGCGTAGTCAGTTCCCCTTTAAGCCTCTCTTTAGGAAAATCACACAGGTGAGGGAATCGTACATAACAAAAGGAAATACGTGCATCATAACCTCCTTGTCTGTAACTGCCTGGACACTGTTCGGTATTAGTATTTAGGATGACATCTCTTAAAAGGTCATTCTCTTTTAAACTTCTCTTGGCTAAAGTGGTGCAGCTCCTTTTCTAACACCAACTCCTGTCAATTACTTATGTAGGGAGTGGGTGTGCATTTAAAAAATTCTAGTGGAAATTGCAGACGAGTTTTAAAAGTGGGAAAAATAATAATAAAACATAACTCAAGAGAATTTCACATCATTTCACACTTCCACACAGGGATCATCATTCCCAGACACTAGCAACTCGTTACACCTCAATATGTGGCATGGGAGATGTAGTATTATCAAATATACCTTGGGTTTATTCAGCAAGTAAGCTTGCATATACCTACAGTTCAATTTCAGTGCCTTTGTGTTGGGTAATTTTGTTTGCAAGAACGGTTGTAGGCCGGTATCCATAACCCAAGTACAAGTTCTCTTTCTCAGCAGAGTCCTTGCTAACAGAGGGCCATACAAATCACAGGAATGCGTCATGACCACGTCCATGTGCCTGCGGGAAAGAGGATCCCCACAAGCAAATGTTACGTGTGGTTAGAAATCTCTGTAAAAGCACAACTCCAACACATCACATATTGCGCTTGGGGCTCCACAAAAATACATATATTACGAAATCAAAGGGTTGTCTGAGAAGTATACAAAATGGGAAAAGAATGTCCATAATGACTCTGCAGCAAAGGTTTTCGGGCTGTATATCCCTGTATGCACAGAGATTGCGGTGCAAATGCTTTACTGGTGACGCTTGTCTTTAGGTGCACTAAGAAACGTTTCACTGGTGCTGTGTGGATTCAAACTGAAGATTTTTCTCTTGCCACTTAATGTGCTGAATGTTCTGACATGAACTTTTGAATCTCACAGGACACTGGGCCTTTCCCTTTCCTAATTACAGTTTTTATGTCTTGCTTGAGGGGATGCTTGTGAAGGGATGCATGCAGCTATGTCTCAAAAATGTTTCTTTTGCAGAGGGAGGAAATATTAATTTGTTCTACTAGGAAAAATGGGACTTTCTCCTCTTCTGTCACATCAGTGATAAAATCCTTCAGGAGAATGGGAAAATATTACTTAGGAAGTCTGCAGTTTCAAGACTTACCTCTGATCAGACTCTTCCTTGAACTCCTGAAATATATTCCAAGGTTGCAGAATTAGCAAGATGGCAGTTCAGAAGGTTCTTGCAGCTCTCATGTTTGTAGTTTTTTATTTTTTGTGTTTTTCTTAATTTTAGTGGGTGTACTTACCCTTGAACTGAAAAGCAGAATTGCTAAGGCTAAATGAACACTGCTCACCAGATCCTGTGCTTAATCCTAACACACACAAGGCAAAATCTCCCCTGGGGTGATGACTTCTCTTAAATTCTAGGTCTGGACTTTCAGGCTGTCTTATGCAGGTCTATGCTGCAAAGGAGAAAAATGCTGTGCTAATTGGAGGCATATTGCTGCCTCTGAACAAAAAGCCAAAGTCCCTCCTTGGCAAAATGAGGAGACATTATGGCAAAATGGAAAGCTGACAGTATTTTGACAGGTGGAAATACAAACCCTATGTAAGATCCATCTTGGAGAGCGCAGATGATCTGTCTCAGTACTGAGTGAGCCGATGTTTTCCAAAGCACCTGAGGAACATTCCAGCGAGTGGCTATACAGAGCCACTGCTTGTTCTCCTAATTGTGTGCAGTTTAATTTGCCACAGGTGGGTGAAGGATGAGCTGTGCTTTCTGGTTTTTTAGTCTAAAACCTGGAATTCTCTGGACCACTGGCAGCTTGTTTGTTGAATCATTCACTTGTGTACAGCCAGAGCTCAAACCTGTGGCCATTTTCCATGACAAAGAAGCTAGAGACTGTTATTATTAAATCTCCTGCTCAGAGTAAAATTTTCTGTTGTTTTATGAGTACTGGGGGGGTTTTTTTGCCTGAAGTAGAAAAGCGTTCTAATTACTGTAAGGTATATTCCCACAACTCTTGATATACACTTAGAACAGAGGTATAGCTGCCACATTTTATGAACATGCATAGTTGTCTCACTGAGTATAGGAAAAATGGCTAAGCTTGGTCTTGTGGCTAAGAATGGGACTAGAAACATGGACATCTAAACTGTTTTATGGTGTTTTTTGGTTGAGTTATTCTTGCTGACTCAATTTCTTCATTTATGAATAGGAAAAATTTGATTTTGCCTAGTTAATCTCTCCACTTGTGAAAATTGTATACCCAAAGAAATATGAAATAATAAAATCATGTCAATCAGTAAATATCCTTCTGTCTGAAAAAAAGATTAAGAAAAACAAGGGTTGATTTATTTTTCTTTTTAAAAAACTTTTGCAAACTGATTTAAATTTATAAATAATAATACTTGTCTCAAGTAGTGATTTGTTAGTTCTGGTATTTAGGTACATAGTTCAACCGACTAAATGCATTTGAGAAACTTCCCATTTAGTTTTAATTTATAACATCAGGTGTTTCTGTACTTCTAGTGAGCTATCCTCATCCTAGGACCATGAACTGGGGCTAGATTCCTCTCCTGCCTTGCTGCAAATCCTGACAGGCCGTGCAAATTGCAGTTCACAGTAGTTTTGTTCTCTGAAGTGGCTGGGTCAGCTGTTCCTTGCCTCTCTTCCTGGCAAGGTTGGCTAGGAGATACTTCCAACCATTGACCAGTGCTCTTCTGATTGTCAGGGACTGTCAGAGGCCACTCCAAGGGCCATTGTGTGTTTGATTCATGGTTTCTCAGACTAAACCATACCCTAAATCTCCACAGTTTGGCCCTTTCAGTCTCAGCAACAGCCAGTTGTACAGTGGGTTTTGTATCCAAGTTCTCGCCTTGTGAAGATGTAGACTTTAAGGCTGTAATCAAGAAACTGTAATTCACCCTGTGGAAACATCCAGAAACAGAAAAGAAGAAAAGGAAATGTCATTTGTAAACAAGCAGCTCTTAAACTGCTCTGAGGTACATGGATGCCTGTCCCAGCTTTTGGTAAATTGTGATGCAGGACCTGCAAAACAGGGACGCAGCCGCATTCCCATTTTCTCTCTGAAATGGCTGTAGGCTGTTGGTGAACAAAGCCTCTGCCTATGCCCCTCCAGGGTGACATCTGTGTGCTAAAGAGAGCATATTTAATGATTCAGTAGTTGGAAATTCCCATTAAATATCTTCCAGGTTATACCTCGTGTTTGAGAGAGACCTGAATGTGTGCTGGATACTGATTATCCCTGATCTCTTATATGGCCCAGGATATACTCTTTGGCTTTAAAAAATGAGCCATATCTTAAAGAAAATAATACTTGGTGTCTGATCATCTGTGACCAGGCATGTCTTTTAGTCTATTTTAGATTTTTTTTTTATTGTTTACTGCAGGTTGTTTCAGAGGTAGTCCAGTAGATGTAGTAAAATGAAAAATATTCTAGATTGAATTGGATACTCTTTGCATTGGACTAACTTGCGTTAGGGAAAGAACACAGGTTTTGGGAGCTATGTTTCTTCCTTTGCTTGCTCTGCAAAGCAAAGAGTGTAAGATATAGTGACAGGCTGCTAATTCCCATTTTATAGTGAAATTGGAAAATTGCCCAAGAATAAGGATGGATAATGAGGTGTCTTCTTTTGCACAAACCTGAAACAAGGTGGGGAATTGAGTGCTGGAAGGCTGGGGAAAACACTGGGTAATTTTTGTTTGTTTCATGGAGGATAAGGCAACTTCACAAAGGTGCTTAGTATTATCTGTGTTATAAATGCTCCCAAATATCACTAGCTGTCACGGATGGATGTTGTATTTACAGGAATCTAAGCATCAAATGGGCATGAAGAGTGCACCTGAGAAGTAGCCAGTGTTACCCCTTTTGAAGCCCAGTGGTAGGACCACAGAAGGAAAGCTTCACTGCTTTATTCCTGTGCAACCCTGCTCTTTGGATCAAATGGAGAATTTTAACCTCTGAGGTAGAAAATTTTGTATTTTCATGCGCATGCGATGACTTATGATAATTTTAATGTGTAAAGTTGAAATATGTACATTCTCAGTGAAATGCTTGCAGTCACTGTCTCATGATGTTTCTTATTGTTCTGTGTGTGTTGTAGATAAATAGTGTTGACTGGACAGCAATTGCTTTCCTTACTGAAACTTGAATTTGGTTTTCATTTAGATTTGGAGTAAAAGGAAATTGCTTTTTTTATTATTATTTTTATTATTTCCCTGCATTATTTGGGAAAGAATGCAATAACTGTCTCCCAGAAAGCTGAATCATGAGCAGAGCACTTACCTGAAGCGAGAAGGGGGTGAAAGGATGGGCTCATGGTGCTGCTCAGGAATGGTTCTTGCCTGTGCCTCTTTCAGGCCACCCCAAAGCCAAATTATCCTCCTGGGAATACCTGCATCAGGCTGTCACTGTTTCCATATGCCTGAGTTTCGACCAAGCCCTCAGTTCTTCAGCAGGAAAAATATTTTGCTGAAGTAGTTTTTGACCACTTCTAATGAAAGCAGTAATTAATTTCACAGATACAAAAAATTAAGGGCAAGACAAATCTTAGGAGCTAAGCATCTGTGCTGAAAATAATAAAATAATGATGAGTCTATGAATCAGCAGGGCTTCAAGGCTCTGGTTCCTGGGATTCGTCCGAGCTGTCTCCAACACTTGTACAGTTACAGATTTGAAAACTGTGTGAGAACACAATCTCTTTCTATAAACAGAAGGACTACCGAGGAGATGTGTATTTGAAAGTGTGGTATTGACTTTGAAATATCTGAAGTGTTTTAATAAGGAAGGCTTTTAGAATGCATTTTGCATCTTCACAGTGCTGTTCTGATTGCATTGAATCTGGTGATATAAGCTGGATTTCTTCCACATGCTGAAGAGTTCTGCATGTTGTTGTGTATCTGCAGTTCGGGTCCTCTTCTCACTGTTATCTAGAAAATGTAGGTTTAGCTTGGGGTTGGATGGAAGCTTATTGCTGTTTAAAAACAGCCCAGCTTGGAAAAAGCCTGCTTGCAAACATGAGAAAGTAACAGAATGTGCTAATTGGTTTCTTAGGAAAAAAACACAAGCAGGGAAACTTTTCACACGGGGTATTGCGCCGGGAAGTGTGTCAGTGTAATATACAGTCCTACACTCTCCGTCTCGTCTGTGGATGGGGAGTTTTCACGGGGGTGGGGAGAAACCTCCGTTCCTTGCCCTCAGTCCCAGAAATACAATATGAGCCTTTTAGGGCTTTTTCTTTTTTCCCTCGCTTTTCACACAATGGGGCAGTCGCTCTCCGTTATTGATGGCTCCTGCGCTTATCAGGACCAAAATAGGGCAGTTAAGCTATGATATGTCAAAGCTTGCTGTAAATACTTTCGGGTGCTTGCACTCAGTTGAGGAAATACTGAAAACATTATTGCAGAAACGGAGTGGGAGATGTTGGGTTTCACACTGAAACAGGCCAATTTCTCTTTTTGCTTAGTTTTTGACGGCTTAAGGTGAGGGTGAAAGCAATGAACTGGGGAACAGGCAGAGCAGGCGGGTGTGAAGCGCGGGAGATCGGGTGAGGAGGCCGGCTCGGAGTTCGCTGGGGCTCGGTGCAGCCCCGGGAGCGGGAGCAGCCCCGGGAGCGGGAGCAGCCCGGGGAGCGGGAGCAGCCCCGCGGTTCGGTGCAGCCCCGGGAGCGGGAGCAGCCCGCGGTTCGGTGCAGCCCGGGGTTCGGTG
>VZTE01001006.1:1164422-1195464 GCA_013397775.1 Eulacestoma nigropectus | reverse complement strand
TTTTTTTTTAATTTTTTTGGTAAGAGACCTTGTTAAATCACACCTGTGGGGAGGAGCTCTGAGGAAATGATGCCAGGGGCCGGTGGTAGTTTAGCTGCGTGTTAGCCCTTTCAAGCATTGTGCAAGACTTCATGTAATTGCCTTTAGAAGGGCAAATGTACATTGCAAGCCTACTAGTGCTTCTGGGGGAAGGGAAAATAAAAGTCTGGCAAATGAGGAGAGGAAGTGGGAGAGAGCAATTGGAAACATAAGCAAAGCCATTAATTTTTCCCACTGTGCACTCTTAAGAAACTGCTGGCAACATACTGGAGATACTCTGCCTCATGGAAGCGTCAGGGGCTTGCTTCACATGATTCTCTGAGATCATCTGGCTTCCCTGAGCTCTGTGGGAACAGAAATTCCTCATGTTTGAGTCTGATCTCATCTTCCTTCGGCAGCAGTAGTAGCAGCGGCTTGGGAATTGGAGAGGAAGGTGAAGAAAGTGCCAGTGGGATGGTTTGTAGAAAAGCTTAGTTCTGGTGTAGGCCAAGCTGGACACTGTTTCCTCCTTTCATTTGCCTTGTGTGGTCAGAGCTGGGACAAATGCTGACATACCCACCAAAGTTCAGTGCCCTTTCAGGCTGCTGAGCTCATTTAGCACAGCTCATGTACTGGACTGTCCTATAAATCTTACCCTGTATTTCATTCATCTTTTTTTTCACTGTACTAATGAACAGCAAACTGAAATGGAAAGTGGTGACTTGAGTGACTGTATGCATCAAGCTTGGGGAATTTCCTGAGTTTGATGAAAGACAAAAATAAAGGGTTTTTCCCTCCCTTATAGCTATGTAGTTAGTCTATTAAATTCTCAGAGCCTTCTAAGTATCCTCTTCTGTTTGTTGTGGGACTACTGGCAAAAATTTTAGGAAGGCTGAAGTAGCGATGACCAGCCCTGGAGTCTGTAACTTGATCTACAGCTTTTTTCTCTTCAACTGGGAAAGGAAGTAACAGCTCTTGTTACACCCTTGTGTAACCTCTCCATTCATATCCTCCAAAAAGAAGGAAACCAGAGCTTGATTTCTGGTGTATAAGCTAACATCAAGGCATGCTTTGTCATAAAGAAACAGTAAAGAATAACATTAATTTTCTTCTGTTTTGCAGTTCCTAGAATGACAAAAAAACCCTAAAACCCACAGCCGTCCCAAAAGTTAAACATTTTAATTTTGTGCTGATGGGATAGTGGAAATCTCTGCAACTCTTTGTCATGTGCTGTGAAGTAGCTGTTAAAGAGGATACTGGAACTGCAACAAGGGTCTTGTTGTGAATCTTTCCTGGTGTGTTTGAACATTAGTCTCAAAACATTCCTCCTTTCCAGTTGTGCCCCAGTTCTCTTTTGGTTTGTGAAAGCTTTGGTCTTTTGGTGTGTATTACTACAGATTTTGGTTCTAAACAGTGTGGAGACCAGGATCTCTTTTTTCTTTTGTTTGTTTGTTTTGTTTAGTTTGGTTTTTTGTTTCCTGTTAGTGGCATAGCTTTTAGAGAAAACTGTACGAAAGTTAATATTTTTGTTTCTCCCAATTCCTTTTTACTGGGAAATTTCCCATTTGGTATCACCAAGTAAATTGGTATCCATTTCTTGATATATGTTTGAAGTCTGATAGCGAAGTCACCCTGGTGATGAAAGAGTTTCAGTGAGAAAGACTAGGGCTTAAAAATACAGTTTCAGAGGCGAAGAAGAATGATCAAGTCCCGTTTCCAGATGCAAACTGCTTGGGGAATTCTATGCAGACAGTACAGCAGGAGTAATGGACCCTAGAGGCCAGAACAGTATCTTTTCTCCCCAGTGCTCCAGCCTTTGGGAGGAAAGCAGTCGAGAGGTGGTCTCCAGCCGAAGTGACCAGATTTAACACTTCAGCAAACAAGCTGAAGGCTCGGGATAAGGAATCCAAATATCCAGAGTCTCAAGGAGTGAGGGCGAGAAACGTTTACTGTCACCAAGATTTTTTTTCCTTTGCAGGGGTGGGGAGTGGGTGTATCCCACCCCTGTGGGGGGCTTAGGTGACTGCCTTGTCTTTCATAAAATACTGGGCTTTGTGCAGTGCTGCCTTGGAATTGCTTCGTCAGTGTGGGTGTACTAATAAACTTTTCCTTGTTCTCCCTGTCTTGGAGAGGCAGCAACCCTTCCAAGGGTCTTACGCTCGCAGAAATCCTAATGTTGGTGGGCAAGAGGACCATGAAAGCAAAAGACACGAGGAGGAAAGTAAGAGCATATATAAAGGAGAAAAAGAGGAGATCATTGCGAGGAATAGGTGCTGAGTAACAGAAGGGTTGGTGGGTGTTGCAGTATCAGAAGTGCTTGTTGTGGATGTTATTTTCTAAGTGGAGGCAGCAAGGAAAGACCCATTTTTCCCTACTGTAAGCAGAAACCAGTTTTTAAAAGTCTGTGACCACAGCCTGGTCAGCATTGGTACAAGTTTCCTGGGCCCACAAATATGCTCTGTATGTGAGCTGTCTTGCTGTTTGCTTTATGCTTCTTTTTCTGTAATATTCTATAATTTTCATAGTTTGTACACTCTGAAGTGCTGCTGGGGGTACTTTGAATTGCAATAACAGTACAAATACAAAATTACAAATAAGAATAATGAAACTGTAGTCTTTGCTACAATGGAAAGAAAAACAGGTAGAGAGCTGTGACATCCTCAAGTGTTTCATCACATCCCGAAAAGTTTCTTCTCTTTTATATGCATTTTCTTTATGGAGTCTGTTCTCCTTTTGTCTACAAGAGTGTACTGGTGTTTGAAGATCTTTGAAAAGACTGGGCCTTAAGGTAACCACCAGTTTTTATGCACAGTGGAGCATATGCAATGTCCTGATGCTGTGCTTAAATCCTCGCCAGTAACCTTTGAGAACCTGCGCCTCAGAAATGAGGAAACTGCTGGGGTGATGAAGTGTTGATTTCTGTATCTTGGGAAAGCACAAGCAAAGGAAGTTACACTTACTCTCTGCGTTCTAATGCTTTTGTGTTGAAACAATTTCAAGCACAGTTAAGGGTATCCTTTTGGATCAAAGAGGTATCCTAAAAGTCCTTACTGCAAAAGGACTCTGTGGATGGCACTGTAGTGAGAAGTCAGCCCTGCTTTTAGGAGTGCTGTTGAAGGGAGTGAGTTGCTATTAATCCTCTACATTGTGCCTCCATGGAAGCAAATTAGCAGCTTAACATAGATACACTGGTGAAGAAAAGAAGAGGTGCCATTTTTCTGGGGGCTCTGGGAACCAGTTCACTGTCCACTTAATAACTTTGCTAGAGCTTCATGTTTGGGGGCTGAGAAAAAAGCTTTTCCTAGCAGAGCTCATGCTTATCTGATGTGAAAGAAGGGATACTTGGGGTGTTTAACTTCCAGCAAAAATAACAGCTGCTCTACCTTTTCATCAAGAGAGGCTTGGAGAGAGGGCAGCAGAAAGGCGGTAGAGGTAGAAAGGCAGATTTTTTTTGGGAATAGTTAAGCCTACAAGCTAAACAAGTGGTTGCTTGAGTGTCTGGAGACCCTTCCTAACTTTTCGTGTGGGAGTAGGTCTGTGACTGATGGAGCAGTTGAGGTTTGTTGTGCAGAGTAAGCTAGGGAAGTGCTAATTCCCTGTAAACCTTTGCAGAAGGAAAGAGTCGTGGAGGGGGTGAAAATGAATCCCTCTCTCTATGAAGGACTATTCCTGGTGATGGTGAGGACATATTGCTGCCATGATGTACCAGGAATCCTCTGTACAGCCTTGGTTAATCCCTGCTCAGCCAAGATGGGCTCAGATAGGGGAGGGAGCAGAAAAGGGTGATTGGGATGGTAAAGGGGAATGGAAAGGCCACTGAGAGGGAAATGGGCAATACTGGCTATGCATTATTTGGAATGAAGTCCATGAGATGAACCTCTGTCAGTGCTTTCCTGTGAGGCAGAAAACACATTTAAATTCAAAACCAAACCCCAGCAGCATTAGTAAAATCAAGAAGAAGTGGATATTAGCTGATCATGAATAAATTTAGCCTAGAAATAAGGCACACCAGAAGAACTGTTTCTCATGGAGAAGGGTGAAAAATGGCCTTCTGGAGCAACGCAGTGCAGTAGCTCATGGCTGTAGGATGCAGTGTGTTTGGCACCAGTCTGGAGCACACAGAAGAGACTGGGCTACAATTGCCATTGTTCAGCTCACAGGCTGTCAGGCTGCTGGAGTTAAAAGGGCTCTGGAGATTACCTTCAGTGATCAAAGAGTGCAGGGCTCTGTTGAAACAAAGTTCACTCCAGGAGAAACCCTGGAAAATCTTCTGGCAAGCAAGGGGAGAGCTGGAGCTCCTTGTGCCTTGTAACAGATTTCTGGAACAAGGAGAGCTTGCCTGTATCTCGTGTGACTAGAACTTTTTGCTTCCTAAAAACTGCCAGATGATAGTTCTCACTGAAACACAGCGAGAGGAAACTTAGTAGCTGTGAGTGTGTGCTGAGTTTGCCTGCCATGGGACCGGCTGTTTTCCATCTGTGGAAGGGAGTTGCCTTCTATTGATGTTTTAAGAAGGTGTCCCTCTCTAAATCTGTGAAATGTTATATTTTTTCTGGAAAATCTCTGTTTATCATGCTGGTTGTTAATAAAAACACCGTCTGGTGGCTTTTAACTTCAGGGACATCTGGACAAGAGTGATTACCACGTGTTGAAATGTAACTTCATGGACCATTCCCATTGTCTGAAATACCATACACAGGAAGAGCTGGAGATGCCTTGATTCAGAAGTTGATGACTTTTATCCTCTAATTTCAAGTGTCCATCTGAAAATAACTGTTGAGAATGAAAATGACAAAATTGTGGATATAGGTCAACTGCTTGAGACAAGCAAGCCTGTCTAAACAGAACATGTAATTTTTTTAAGCCTTGTCTTCCCTTAAATAGATTCTTTTTTATCTTACGTTTGGGCAAATAATGCTTCCTCTTCCCGCAACACTTGCATCCAAATTCTTTTGTTCCCTCCCTTCATTAAAAAATAGCAGTGTCTTGCTGGACAGAAACTGATGTGCAGAATAGACAGTAATGGCAAGTGGTAGCGTGAAACCTTGCACTACTGTTTTACCTTGGCAGCTACTCCTGGGAGATGTGGGACTAGTCGAGTCTGACTTCCTGCAGGTTTTTCTTTTGTGATGGATTGACTTGCAAAGAAGTAATAATTTCCATTTGAAGCTTTTGTTGCAGCTAGAGAATTTTGCAGAGCACTTTTTCTGCTCTGTGGTACTTAATAAGGGGTTTGTTCTCCTTGCAACCCATGTCTCTGATGGAATGATTGTGCTCAGATCTGCTCTCCCGCCTGCTTTTGTGTGGAAAATCAGCTGTACTGTTGTCCTTCACTCTGTCCTGTTCAATGAAATTCAACATTAGATGTGTGTGAGAGAGTAGATGCATAGACCAGGAGATGTACAGCTGGCATGATTTGTCTTATTTTCATAAAATACTGGGCTAAAAACATTCCAAACTTTATTTACAAATATTACAAGGACCCTGTCAGTGAGGTTTTGGGGAGGGGAAATTGCAATGGGCAAGAATAAGATCTCTGGGGTGGTGTTGGGTGACTTCTTTTCCTTCTGTTTTAAATGGAAAAGGACAGGGAAATTTTTGCTTTAGCCAGACTTTTACTGCTTGGAAGACGACGTCGGTGCATGGAAACTGTGGTAACCTGTGAGTGCCAACTGCACTAGGAGTCAGGGTGTGGTCAGTTATCGTGGCTAACTTGATGCTGGGTAGATACAGGCACCAATGCGTCTTCTGGGATCTGGATTTCTTGAAGCTCCTGATTAGGTTTGTCTTCATCTGTCACCGGTTTTAAGCCTGGTTCGGTGACTGTTGTGATGACTTTCTGTGGCTGCTTTTCGTTCTGCTGTTGGCAGCTGAGTGAAGCTGTGGTGTTACCTGGCCTGTTATTTCATTTTCTGCATATCCTCAGGGCTTATCATGGACTGCTTAACAGGCAACAAAGCATCTGAGCAGAAGATTAGCGCATACTCTGATATTTTAACCCTGTGGTATTAAGACATCTCTTAGTACCTACCTTCCCAGCAATGTAAATCAGTGTTCACTCCGTTTGCTCCAGCACGAGCAGTTCTTTTGGCCGGAACAGGGGTGTGTAGTTCCCGTGCTGACTGCAGGAAAGCAAGGCTTGCCTTCTGCCCATGTGCTTGTGTGGAATAGAAAGTAAAAATCCTATTATAATCAAAGATCTCGATTACAGCTGATTGCTGGATTGCTCCCGAGGGGCTGAAACCTCAGTTGAAAGAAGAGATTTGACTTTGTGAGGGCTGATTGTTTGTGAAAGTGTTTTGTGGGGATCTGCTGCTGAGAGCTTTTGAACCCAGGCTCTGGTGTGGTGGCAAGCCACTGGTGTGTGACATACAGCAAACAAAGATCTCATAATATAAATAGATGCTACCTTGTTTTTTGTGCCCCTGTTCTGCAAACTTAACCTTTGGATTGGGCAAGATCCCCCAAAATTGGCAGAAAACTTTAGGCGGCAGCTTGAAAGATTAAGATAATCAGTTTAAAAGGGCACCCACTGCTTAGTGTAGTTTGGCTATCTAGTAGCAAAAGATTTTTTCTTTTTCTGAGAGAATGAGGGTGTTTTCTATGTGTCCATATCCTGTACTGACAACTTCTAAAAAGTTGTGTTGCCTGAAGAACACTGTCGGTCTGAAATCTAGTGTTTGGTTTCGGGGGAGAAGGCAGGACCTTTGACAACTTTCGCCTTTGCAGTCACATTTTGTTCCTTATTTTGAAAAAGATTCAAGGAAATCTTAGCAAGGTATGTGCCAAAAATGGACCCCCTTTGTTCCTGAATACTTTATCCCTTTCTGTAGATGTGGATCTGGAAAGATTATACAGCTGTGGCTAGGCAATGACTAAGAAAAGCCTAAATATAAGAAACCACCATGGATCCTGTTTCTGCTGAACTCAGTGGGAATTTCACCAGAATTTTGGACTGTAAATAGCCTTGGTAGTGAAGTCCTATTTCTAGATGCATTGAAAATGCCCAAGGTGTTTTCCCCATTAAACTAAATAAAGAAGAAAAAAAGGACTCTAGAATAACCGTTTACAGAAAAGGCCACTTCACACCTATATTCTTTGAAGCCTGTCAATATAATCCAAAATGTAAAGGAATATTTGCAGGGTAAAAATGGAGTAACAGACATATTTTGACTGTATTTTCACAGCTGCTAAAGAAGAGTGCCTTAGCAACGTTGAAAGACCCAAATGTTTTTCCCAGAACCTGGTGTGACTGTATGACTGACCCAGATGAGTTAAAGCAAGGCAGAAAGCTGACTTAGGAAATAGATCAACCCCAGAGTGTGATTATTGGTGGCAGTTATTGTGTTGTGGTTGCAAAATAATTATTAGAGGTAATTTGAAGACATGTACTGCTGGGACTGTAGAGTAGAAATAATAGAATAGATATACCCCATGGTCTCATAGAGCAGGTAATATCCCTACTAATGTTATTCAAACTACTTGGAAAAAAAATAACAGAAAGTAGCCTTAGAGAAATGCAAACACAGCCCCCCAGGCTGCTGAATTAGTCTTTTTTTTTAAGGAAGAGAAGGAGAGCAGAGCTGTATCTTCTGCATACGTGGCTCATGTGATTTTGGTTGTGTGGTAAGTTACTGTGCACCTTTTCGGTTATACCAGAGCTGTTCATAGTCTTATCATAATATGGACAGAGGCACCAGAGAGACACCTCTCTCACTTTAGGGGAGATTACGGCTTAATGTGAGTTGCAACCAAGGTGATGTAAAAATAAAAGCGAAAACACCCCACCCCCACACCAAAACAAAAACCCCAATACCCCCCCAACAAACCCCAAAGAACTACGGCAACATCCAAACCTCTCACTTCTGCATTTATGAAGAACCTGAGTCCTGTTAATGAAGAAAGTTTCACCCACTGTTTATGTCAGGAGATAATGTCCCAGCAAACATTTTGTACCTGCCCTAATGCAGTCGAATTATCACACTATCAGTTTTTCTAAACTGCAGTTAAGTCTCCATTGTTAAACTATTAAAAGATGATATTGCTTCACGTGGTTGCAGCTGTTTGTTCAACAGTACCTTAAGTGGCCTGATTCTTTCTTGAATATTGCCCAATCTTTAGATAAATGCGTGGCGTTTGATAGCAGAGGCCGGCGGAGCATTCATTTCTCCTGTGGAATTCTCTGGTCAGATCTTCTGTCATCTAAATTGCAGTCACTGGTGCGAAACTGCCCTAATCTGATGTTGCTAAAGGGCTGTTCCCATTTAGCTGGTGCTGAATGCAAACATTCCTGCCGTCCCAATACAAATACACCCCGTAATGCCGCATTTTACTTTTGTAATTCACCAGAGGTGTTTGCTGTTAAGTACTCAAGGAATCCGGTGCACGTGTGTAATGTTCAGTGCCCACGGAAATTTAAGAGCGGTTGCACAAGGCTTCAAATAATAGCTCTTGCTTGGTAGGTAAGATGTGAGAAACATTAGCTAATTCAAAAGCTCAGAATTATAAACTTCCAGTTTGGAAAACACCGATTTGTTCAGTAGGACTGCGAGAAAGAAAGGCATTCAGAAGCTATTCAGACATTGGCGAAACCAAAAGGAAAGATGGAGAGTCAGAGGAAGCATTTTAGTTCTTTTACTGCTGTTGTGATATCCATTAACATTCCTTCCTGCAATTTGTCTGTCACGTTTCTCAAGTCCATTTTCTTACAGGAAAAAGTAGTGGGCTGCAGCATCGTGCTGTTTTCTGCTCTTTTCCACAGGACATGGATGTGTCAGAGCAACAACTGTGAGCAGTCGCAGCTGGGCAGGAGCCTGCAGGTGTTCCTGGCAGACCCTGGCCAGACAGCAGATGGGAGGGGTCTGGAGGGAAAGCAAGGGTTTCCTCTGGATGATATCAACGTTTTTTCACACGAGCTGATGTCAGGAAATCCAGCTCTGAGTGAAAAGGGCATTGTAACAGTTCAGCTGCAGAGTCTGCCTCAGTTTTCCTGGTGAACCAGCAGAGAGTGTTTCCAGTGAAATTGCACCTTTGGGACATCAGTCAGAGGCTGGTGAGACACAGGGTTTGCTGGGCAGCAGAACAGGATAAATTTAAATCCTGCCTCTTGCTAAATTGGTACTTAGGCTTGTCATGAGCAGCAGCACGAGATGATGGTTGCAGCCCCTTTTGGTTTTGTTTTGTTCAGGTAATGACACTGTGTCCCTGGCTGATTTTTGCTGCAATGGCCTGTCAGTGTCCCCACTCTGTGTGGGCTGATTGCTCCCGGACACAGAAAACAAGGAAGGGGTGGGCAAGCATAATTACAGCCTGACAGGGGCTCAGGATCAGACCTAGAACATGAAATCAGTTTGAACTCCACTGCTGAATTACTGATTGCACATTGCCCCTGTTAAGACTTGTAAAAGAAAAAGGGGGTTATTTTCTACAGTGAGTTGGTTGTAGTGAAACCAAAGGCTTGGGTTTTGGTGGTTTTTTTTGTTTTTAAGTAATCAGAGCTTGAAGCATATGTGAGTACGTCTGTGTCGATATTGATGGTAGGGAAATTGTCCTCTTGCTACAATGCCTGGAAAGAAAAAAATCAAGCGGCCTCTGCAGCCAGTGATAGTTCCAGTGCACCAAACTCTAAGTGTGAGGTAAGGACTGCACAGCTGTAGGAAGCTGCTGATAATTGTAGCTGTTCTGCTGTTGGAGGATGATGTGGAAAACCTTGGACAATTCCGTAACATGCTGTGTGCCAATAACAGGGCATTACTTCATTTCCCCCGTAGAGAATGCGTGCATTTAATTGTGCAAGGCTTTGGGGGCTTTGCCTATTCTCTGGATCCCGTTCTATTTATAGTTCTCATTAGCTCTTGTTTCAGAATGGCCAATGATATGAGTGCTGTGGCTGTGGGGTGCTGTGATTTTTAATTTGCCATCCTTGGGGCCAAGAGAGGCTAGAAGGTTTTAGATTGAACCGGCCTGGCTGGATGGCAATCCCAGGCACTGCAAGCAGTGGATACAACAGTCTGTGTTTGAAAAGGCTCTATGTGGCGTGGGAGTGTGTGGATAAAAGCATTTTAGATACACAGCCTGCCCAGCACTTCTCCTCCCATGCACGTTGTCCAACATAAAACGGATCAAACTGTGAAGGATTACTGAATAGACTTTTAAAAATTTTTTCTGAGAATGGAAACATGTTGCAAATATTCTCACTCCATTGAATTAAGGCTTAGATATGAGACCGAAGGGAGGAAGAACAGATTTGATAACTGCCTACAGAAAAAGGAGATATTTTGAAATGCTGCTGATCTTTGGGGACAAGAATGGTAAATCTGGGAGAAGCCTCAAGTGGTAAGTGGACATGGGTGAGACCAGGGAATGTTGGAGGAATAATCTGATTTGCAGACTAGAAGCATTAGAAGAATTTTAGGGATTTTTTTTCTGAGCTAAATTTTGCTATATTAATAATTTTTAGCTGTAATCTTCATGCAATTGTTTTTAATTGAATTTCCGAAATGACAGCGCAGTTCAAATAGAGCCTACCAGCAGTACCTCCATTCACCTTCCACCATTCAGCAGGCTTCGTCTGAAAATCACTAAACCCGTCCTTGTTTAATAGGATACAACCCAGTCTGGTTCTTTTCTCTATCCTAAGTTCCAGTTTGCCTGTTTTTGCTCTCTCGCCAGCACAGCTGTGGCTTTGGTCACTCCTGATCTCTCAGGCACTGGGAGCAGGTTCTGGTCCCATCCCTCTCATAGATCTGGTTCTTGAGAAGCATTCATCTTTTTAAAGGTGTGTGAATGCATGCGAAAGGAGGAGCCACTTGCTTTTATGTACTGCTCTCCAAACTGTGGTGAGCACGCTGTCAGCGGTGCTGATGGGAAAATATTAACAACTGCAAAGCATCTTTGAGTATATGGCAAATACTTGGACATGAATTTGGATTGAGTTCCTGAGCTTTTTCTGAAGTTTAGCCATGTAATGTTGCAAGGGTTTGATTATTTTTATTTTTTCTGTGTAGTGTGCTGATTTTTGACATTTTTTATAAAGACACTTCTAAAATTAGTGTTTGGTATTTTGAAAGTGCCATATATTGATCTTCTACTATATTCTTCTAGTAGATTAATTTTAGTTATTAAGTCCTATTTAACTGATTAATATATGTTTAAACATTGTTGGTTCCTCTTAGCAGTGCTTTTTTCCCCCACTTTTTACCTCAGGTAGACAACCAAATTATCCCACAAGCTGGATTTTCCTTTGTTAGCTAAACCAGGGTAGGGATTACGATTGGATTCCACCAAAGCAAAGGCTAACAACACTGGTATGCCAGAATACTCTTGAATCATACATAAGTGTATGAGGTAATCTTTAATGAATTTTTGCAACGGCTGGGCTATTGAAAATGATTTTGAGCAATCAGTGTTAAATGAGTTGTCTCAGCCTATTGTCCAATTTTTTCGTCGTTTGGGTTTCTGGTATTTTTTAACTCGCACGTTAATGAAAATGTTTTAACTACAGAATGCTGTAAAAATGAAGATGAAAATTAACCTTTGACCATAAAATCAAACTTTTCCAATACATTGTCAATATTTTAAGTTAGTATTTGTATACAACTTTTTGATCCAACTTATAGTAGTAGATATAGCATCTTCTGCAAAACATACTGCTGAGTTTGGGAATACAGGGATGGTTTTGGTGGGTTTGGCCACTCTTGCTCTTGAAATTCCCAAGCAGTGATGCATGAAGTGTGGTAGGTGGTATGTAATTTCACAATGGTAAATGAGGTATAGTACTTAGAACTTCAATTTTAGGTTTAAATTGCCCTTATTAGGGTTTTTGTGTTGGCTTTTTTTTATATATTTGGCCACAAACCCGTTATTTAATAAGTTCCATACTTGAAAAGGGCTTTATTTTTTCAGCCTTCAGAAATTATTTGAACATTAGTTGATGTATGGTAAGTAATTAGGTCACTGAAGCAAGACTGGTAGTTTAAAGAATTTGTCTTAATGGGATGCAGAAGTTGAAGTGATAAGTCTGAAAAGAGTCTATGAATGTTTAACATTTTTTTGTTGAGTCAGAGAGGTGAATTTTTAAGAATAAAAGTATCTTTCTCTACAAAAATATTTGTCCAGTGTTTCTGTTTAAAATAAATGCTCTTTTGTTTGTTTAGCAGAGTTGACTCAGCTTTGGTTGGTTGCCATAGTTCAGCACTGTTTTTGCATTTCCATGTGAATTTCTAGTAATTCCCAGGCTTGGTTCAGGTTTTGGGGATCTTTTTGTATCACTTTGTGAGCTGCCTGTGGAGCTGTGCTTCTCTTCACTGAATTTGGAAAAACATCAAGCAAGACTTAAGTCTTGATCTAAAATCCCTCAAGTGTCACTCACTGATGAAAAGCATTAAATAACTTTTAGTAAAGTAGTGGCTGCAGGCAGAAGGGAGAGATAAGACTTTGCTTGTTTTAAATTAGTTATCTGATGGAGCGCTACTATGGCAAGGTAGCACTGATTATATAAGGTAATAGCTGCTCAATGGCATTTGGGGAAACAAGAAAAAAGTATTTAGAATTAAAATGTGCAGCAGTGATAGGGGGAACAAGGACAGCCTGATAGCATTCCATGGCTGGGAGGTGACAGCTGACTGGTGAAGTTGAGCTGTTGTTTTGCGTAGCTGTAGCTGTGCAGTGGCTGGTCCTTGGTTTGTGTGGTCAGCAAAGTCGTTCTCTCGCCTCTGGTTCCCTGTTTGCCGGCTGCTGCTGTGAATCCATCCATTTTTCAGTCTCCTCACGAAAGCTGAAAGCGGTAACTGTGTGCCTGGAGTTCTTGAGGAGCTCAGTAATCTTCTCCAGCGCTTGGATTGGAGGGATAAAAGGCTAGCAGGATCAAATAAGTGCCAAGTTTTGGCCTGACCTTGACTTCTTTGTCTAAATGACTTCCTTTATCAGACTTGCTTACTTTGTTTTGTTTGATCCTGGTCCCCTGTTCAAGCCCAGCTTCTGACTTTTGCCACTCCGGTTATATTGATGCAGAGCCTCCTCTTGTCAGCTGGATTGTTGCTGCCCCATGAAAGTGTTCTCTTAAGCAACATAATTACAAGTAAATGAAGTAATTTGGCAGCTTCATGTAGCAAAACCTAGCACTGTACTGGAATACAGGCACTTTAGAGACCAGGGTTCATGAATTAAGATCAAATAGTGTGGTTTTTGTCTCTGAGTGGGCTCACTGAGTTGGCTTCCATTTCATTATTGATGGAGTTGGAGAAATGCAAGTAAGGGTGAAAAATTCAGATTAGGGTATTGGCAAATTTAAACCCAAGTTTGGAGATCCTGATGAAGATTTTGATAAAACACAGGTTTACATACACTTGAACATTGTGTTGAAGTTGTCCACAAAATCTGATTGTGATGCCTACTGAAATCTTCATTCCTGTTTCCAGGAGTTTCGTATTTAATGTATAATGGACCAGAAGGCATTGTTGACTATTAGAAGTCAAATTTTGGAATCATGTAGACTACCTGGGTAGATGCAATGACTTTGAGAATGTTCCTTGGAAACATATTTTTAATATAGTGTTCTTTGATGGGTTTTTAGCTTTTATTCCTAAAGTAGAGTTACTAGATAATGCCTCTATAATTAGAATAACCTTGAGCTAACCTTTGCTGTTTGTTTTATTCTTGTTTCTTGTGTTTTTCCCAGGACAAAATGGCCAAAATGGAGGTCAAGACGTCGCTTTTAGACGACATGATAGGGGTGGGAGATATGGTTCTTTTAGAGCCACTTAATGAAGATTCGTTCATCAATAACCTGAAGAAGCGCTTTGATCACAATGAAGTTTATGTGAGTATATGCTAAGAGATAACATCCTATGGGGAGCTGTGCTGTCATTCTTAAGATATGTGTTTATTTCTAAGGATACACACAGACTGAGTGCCTGAACGTTATCTATTGTATTAGGGATGTTTTAAACCTTACTTGTGCTGTAGTCTTTCCTGTGTGGCATTCTTTGCACTTGATCTTTCCCGTCTGGGATATTTTTCCCTTTTCTTTTTCCCCATTGCACAACGCGGGGGACCTCTGATTTTCATAAAGAACAGCTCCAGAACTGCTGCTGGCAATAACTTCCATGCTCCTGTTGTCAGAGGGCATTTGCAGTTGTAAATAATGCACTTACAGGGAAGGCTCTGCCAAGATGTTAGAGCGGGCTGAACTAGAAACAATATATGCTTGGAATATGCTAAGGCTAACTTAAATGTTGCCTGCTATCTTTGATTTGCAAAAACGTTGTGTTTACTAAAATGGTTGGATTTTAAACTAGATGCAGTGAGCTTGGATATATGTGGAAGTAATCAAAGTCTTCAGGCATATTAGTCTCTGAGTGATGATCAACAGGAGAGATGTTGTGAACTGGCAGTTGAAACACAAGGCAGGGAATGAAGAGGCAAATTGTGATTCCAGTTAAGCCTTTCATTTCCTGCTTCATCTCTTTGTTCCACTTTTGCTAGAATGTGCACAGTATTGTATCTGTTATACTCCTTAGGCTGTGTGAACTTAATGGTTTGTGGAGACTTTCCAAGGCTGCTGGTGAGCCTAAATATTAAAGCCAACGTATAGCTATGATCTGCAAGCAATTGTGTCTGCAGCTTACTAAAATCAAATAGGTGTTCTGTACTTAATTTTAATTTAGCCTTCCCCGACTTTTTAATCTTTAGTGTGATTATATTTTTCATTCTTGCTAAGCATTTGAACTATCATGGTTTCATTATACTGGAGAACGGAAGGGAGAAGCTATGGGAGGATCTGTGCTGTTTTTGCTTGCTTCTTCTATCCCTTAGTTATCGTCTGTGCTTTTGTACCTCTGCTATTCACTGTCTGCCACATCTTTCCTCTCAAACAATTTTCCTGCTCAACCAGGCCTGCTCCGTTTTCTGGAGACATTAGGTTGGTAATACACAGTTGTTCCTAACTGCTATTGTATCATCTCCACTGATTTGCTCCTTCAGGTTGTACTGACAATTTAAATTAAACAACAAAATTAAATGAAGACAAGGACTCTCAGTATCCATTAAAACCTTTTTGAAGGAGAAACCAAAACAATGAATATTTGTGGAAACGTTTCTTCCTCAATGGTTAATTTTTTTTTTTTTTTTTTAACTTTCCTTATACCCTTGAGAGTTACATTTGCAAAACTTTGTGTCTTAAATTTTTCTTGTTCCTTGAAGATGGGTTCTGTTCCCTACGGATAACCCTTGGATGTTGATACAGGCAGGTAGATATCAGACTTCTCTTTTCTGCTCTTTCATCTTGCTTCTGGCAAATCCTTCCTTTTCAACAACTACAGTGGCTGCCTCTCCTGGAATTCAGAGGGGTTTTTTTTCCACTCAGTGGCTTGTATACTTAACATGTTCCACATCAGTTTTAGGGTTACTACTTTGTTCCTAATGCCTACAGTAACAGTGGGTGATACTGACTCATCTCATTCCACTTGACTCAAGAAAATATGAAGGAAAAGAAAAGGAAAGAGAGCTGTTTGCCTGGAGATTAAAGAAGGCAGTACCACCCAGCCCAATCTTTGGGTCATATCTGAAATTTTTATTTAAAGTGTTAAAGATACAAACCTGTTCTGTGAGGGCACCCTACACAGTTTCTTGTGAAGGATTGCTATAAATCTTACGGGAGTGGATTTGTCAAGGGGATTTTTTGGTTTCTTTTTTCCTTTTTTTTTTTTTTTCCCTGTAAACTGCTGTGAATTGAGAAGTATTTAATTACATGTTTCTGCTTAATCAGACTGAATGCTTTTTTCTTGAAAGAAATTGGTTTGAATGGCAAATGAGTACTCTGTTTTGTTTTTGTCTGCTGTTGTGAGCTAGCTGACAATGTGTGTTCAAACACCCAGTTCTTTGAGACGGTGACAGTGATGTATTTCCCCCAGTTTCTGATTCTGTTGCACCTGGCACTGATGTACAATGTAATTATCTGTATTATGTGCTTTGGTAGGTGATACCAGGTGTCGCTTTTCCCTAGCAGTGTAGGATCCTTTGGCTTGCAGGTGGGAAAGCCTGTTTTTTTTAAAGTCTTATAAGCTCTGTGTGTGAATCCACAATATGAAGGCCAACTGTTGCAGATCTTTGCAAGTATTAAAACATTCACTACATGCTGTGGTGGAAAAAAGGGATGTTTATACCTGTGCCACATGCTGCTACCAAGTATGCAAATTACTTGGCTTGTGATGCTGCATGGTTTTATTTACCAAATCACTTAAGGAATATTTTTCTCCTCTCCATATCAGCTGAGTTTTGCTGCCTTGCAAATTTTCATGCCTCCGTTGCATATTTTGGAAAACTTGTAAAACAGTAACAGTTGAAATGGTGCTCAGTGTAACAACCACGTTAGTTTTCAAGTACAAACTCTTCTCTACCTTCTCCTTGTTGCCACCAACTCTCTTCTCACTCATGGCAACTGCACTTTGCATTTCTGCTTTTAGACTCTGATGAGGACAATGAAGCCTCTGTTACACCTGGAAGCAGGGCTTGTTTTACCATGTAAAATCTGTAGTTTGCATCCTGGGGAAACCAAATTTCACTATTAAAGAGCTGTTGTTGGTGCTTAACCAAGACTGCAGATTTCTGCCACTCCGACAAGCTACATACAGAAATTGACCTCTCAGGATCCTTTCAGAGGGCACTAGGAATGGATTCGTTCTTTAATGGCTCAGCTGTGGGCTGAGGTTCAGCCCTCATGTCAGCGCTCCATTGCAGGCATTGTCAGAAGTTGTGCCCAAATTTAAAGAACAAAGTCAAGCTGCAGCAAACCAGGCTTACCCAACGTGGGTTTCTAAGCTGTTTCCTGCAGGCTGAAGGCTCTGTCTGTGCTACATGTGTTAATTTTAAAAGGGAGTTGCAGTTATAACCTTCAAAAGGGTTTGTTGTCAGGAATGAGACCTGTAACATGGATAGCTTTGAAGATGCTGTAAGGTTGGCCAGATGCTGCATGATTGTGTTAGCCAGTCTTGGTAGGTAAATGCACAAAGGGGGCTTATGAGAGAGATGGGCACAAACTTTTTAGTAAAGCCTGTTGTGATGGGAATATTGGTTTTAAATTAAGAGAGGGTAGATTTAGACTGGATAATAAGCAAGTACATTTTTTTTTATATGGATCGTGAACCACTGTAACAGGTTGCTCAGAGAGGTGGTAGGTGCCCCATCCCTGGAAACATTAAGGTCACCATGGAGATGGACTCTGAGCAGCCTGATCTAGTTGGAGATGTCCCTGCTCATTGCAGAGGGGATTGGACTACATACCTTTAAATATTCCTTCCAACACAAACTCTTCTGTGATTCTGTGAAATGTGAGAGTCGCATCGAGCCATCAGTGAACAATGCCAAACCTCTCCCCTCCCCACAGCCAAGGATGACAAGATAGTTGGGCTCATTCCACTAGAAGATTTTTTTTGTCTTTTCAGTTATAGTTTTTTGTCTTTCACAGTTATATTTGATGCTGAATGTTTGATGTTGGAGATCCTAGTGCCAGCTCCATTTGCCCCTTTGAAACTCTAGGTCCTTTCCGTAAGAGCTCCCTTTGCAAGAGCATTTAGATCTGGATCCTCTGATGGTCCTTTTGTATCATCCCAGGCACGTTCACTGTAAGCCTTTCAAGAACATTGGCAAAGTTTCATGCCATGGTGCAAACAGGGCAATGAGTTCCCTCCTAAGAGTGAGGGAACAGACTGTGGCTTGATTACCTGTTGTTCAATTTTATGTGTGTTTGGTGGAAGGTTTAATAGACTTGGGTGTTGTGTTACATACTAGAGCGCAATGCTGGAGGCTGTGCCTAGAAAAATAAGCATGAAGGCTGGTGGAGCTGGAGTGAAGCCAAATATTCTACTAAAGACCATCAGATTCTGCAGTAATCTCATGCTGAGTGGCTTTGGGGAGGGAGGGTTTGTTGGGTAACACGCGTGTGTTAATTGGAAATGGGAATCTTAGAGTTTAGTCATGTCTGGAAATGCCTGAGGTATGTCTCACCAAGAAAAATCTCATTAGAAAGCTGTAATTGTTTATTATATTGTTTTTGCGACTCTTAAACTTTACATTGATAAAATTTGCATTGCTGTTCCACAAAAGTTCTTTTCTGTAACTGTTGGTAACAAAAGCCCGTGGGAGTCTTTCGTTAACTTTACAAAGTAAAATGTGGCTCATGGGCAATGCATTAGCAAGTAGGAAAGAATCCCACAATGTTGATTATTTGAAGGTTTCAGGGAGCAGTTTGTGCAGTTAAAATGTGTGACCTGCAGACCGCATGGAAAACTTTAAATACATTCAGAAAGTTCAGTTTGTGTGTGATTGATGAATTTTTTGACTTGTTCTGTTGAACTCCCTCTCTTAATTTTTTTTTGTTTTCTAAGTGGGCTGAAATATGCTCACCCAATCCAGCTAAGCAATTATTTTTCCTTTGTCGTTTGGGATGCTGACAAATGGGAGGGGGCATCTGTCTATATATGCGTTTACAGTGACTCATGAATGGTAGAGATTTTGGATAAAATGTAGTATTTGTATTGGTCTGAAACTTATTTTTGTGCTGGGTTTGTTGCTTTGTGAGGCATGTGGAAGTGTCAAGGGAGGTGTGAGGAGTCTGGAGGGGAGTGGAGCTGCGTAGGCTCACAGGAGTCAGCCTTTAGAGGTCAGATATGTCTTTATTCTGCTGCCCTGCACATTTTTCCCCACAGTTATGTTGTTTCTTGAAGTCTTCCCGAATTTGCAGAGGTCAACATTTTGTTCCTTACAAGAAAATGTTTGTTTGCTTTTTGTTCTTACAACAAAACAGACTCTGATGTCAGCGTTTAATTTGTATTTTCTGTTGCGTGGAGTTTGTGGGCTGCTTTGGGCAGCAGCAGTCTTATGTTACTGAACATTTGTTGTTTTATCACTGAAGCATTAAATATTTGACATTCCAGGGTAATAACTCTGTTTTATCTGAGGTAGCATCCTTCTGTTGTGGTGTGCTTGTTTCGTAGACTGAGCTGCTTCCTGTTAATCTCTATTGCTTTAATATTTCAGGGTTAGCCTTTTTGTTTTTGACTTGCATTTACTTCATGGTGTCTGTCTATACTATCGATTCATCCCATTTTCATCTACCTTAGATTGTTTAGGACTTCACTGAATTGCTGTCAAGCACAGTGGCTTTGTTCTTGCTGCACTCATACCTGGTATTCCAGATGCTACATTTGCAAGAACAGGGTAGGGAACAGAATTATGTGAATGAGACCAATTGTCCTGGTCTGCATCAGCCTTGTGTGACCATCCCATTGCTGCTGTGAAGAAGAGAGCCTTGTGGTATTGGGAAACACAAATGCAGCTTGCTGGGAAAATCTGTGTGGTAGTAGTAACTGAGTGATTGCTGAAGTTCCATTTTATTCTCAATTTCATTACCTCCTGATGCCAGCATGATCATGTTCCCCTTTAAAATGTTGTTGTTGAGGCCAGGTGGGGTTCCTTGTTGGGTTTTGACGAGGGTTGTTGTCCCCTGTGGTTTTTGGGTACGCCCTAGCTGCATGTGTGCTGGCTGGTAGCAGGACTGTGCTTCGCTGCTCCTGTAGCAACAGGCAGCAGAGTGTTTCCTCCTGCCAGATCTGACCCTGCTCTCTTGTACTTTCATGTATTTACTTGTGTTTATCCAGCCTGGGCTCTGGTCTTCCTTTGGGAGTTTGAGGAGTGGCAGGTGTGGTGACTGACCAGCTTCTTAAAGGCAGGATGGTTTGAGAGCTGAATCAGAGCAGCCATCCATCCGCCTGTGATGGGAGCCCAGGGGATCTGAATTTCCTCCCATCTCCTTCTCTTCCTCCCTTGGGGAATGCCTGTGTCACTTTGAGCAATTTTCCCATCAGTGCCTGAACAGTTTTGCCTTTTGAGGGAAGCTACTGAGTTGTAGTAATAATATTGTTGCAGCTGCCACAGGCTAGGACCTTGAAGCCTGCTGCTTCTTCAGATGTGAAAAAAGGCTTGTGTGCCCAAGGCACATCTTTTGCTGTGATAGCTTGTGGCCTAAGAAGTACTCTGCCTCCCTGCAAATCTTGCTTTGCTTGTTATCTGGATAAAAATCCTGTGGGTCCTCTTGCCCTTCACATCAGCCTACTCTGGCAAAACAAACTTTATAACTTGCCCAGAGTCAGGAGTAAAGATTTTCACAGGCAGCAGGTTGGCTGCTTTTTACCTTGAAGTGCTTTGTGGGAGGAGAGTTATTTATCTGGAGGCACTGCTTTGTTTCCTTTCCTTTTTGTATGGCTCCCACGATGCTGAGCCTCGTGCTTGAGGCCCTGTTTGTAGGGCCACATGCAGTATTTGCATAAATGAGTAAGAAAACAATAATAAGGATCACAGAAAACTGTGTGCATTTGGTGGACTGTGTGTAGGGGTCTTCTCTTCCCCTACACACCCTTTCTTTTTTGCCTCTGATGTGATGCCTTGAAAAAAGAGAGGATAAAGTGTAGGAGATACCTCCAGCTGTAGTGTTGGCTTTGCCTCAAAATACTGTGTATTTTTTCACTAAGGTGATGATGACATTTGGGGCATTTATTGATGGTTTCAGTGTGTTATATGAAACCAAAACACCAAAGGGCGATTAATGAAAAATTGACAAATGACAGAAATAGAAGCAAAAGTGCCCAAGTGCTGTAATAACATGGCTTTCACCCTGAAGAGCATAGGTTAGCCTTGGCTGCAACATGGCAGAAGGTTCCCCTTCTCTCCCCCCACATTTTATTCATACAGAAATAATGGAACATTTTTGAATGAATGCTCTCGCTAATGTTTTCACCAATGGTTTCTTGGCACAGACCTATCCAATCTCCAGCTACTGTTTGCTTGTGAAAACATGTCTTTATCTTTTGAAAAGTGGGCAAGCACTGGGTGTTTAAACACAGTCTTGAAAGTTTCTTAGGTCACCTTTGGGTTGACTTCCTCATCACATATTTAGAGGTTTTGCCTGTATTTGCATCCTGTATAGGAATTCTGTTTGTTTGGCTACATTGGGATGATTTATACAGAGAGGAGACCAGCAGAGAGGATTAATCTGCTTCATTAATAATAACACTCGAGTCTGTCGTAATAAAACTGAGGTTAGCAGCAATGTTCACTGAGCAGGGCAGAGATTTCTGTGCCCTCAAGAAACTCAGAAGAGAAACTCGATAATCTGCGCTCATGCATCCACTTCAAGTACTCGCTCCAACTTGCCGTGTGGGTGTCTTTCCCTGGCAGATGATCCGCTCTTACTTCAGGGCTCGGATCTCAAGCAGGTTGCAGTGCAGTTAAGGGCTTGATCCTGGCCAGTGTGGGTTGCCCACAGCCTGTCCAGACTGCTGCTGCGTGCAGGATCAAGCCCATATGGAAGAATGTTTTAGCAGTGTGGTTATGCTCTTTGACATAAGTTGCCTGTGTTGTGATTGTTTGCTCTGGGATATAAATGTAGGCTTCTGCCTTTGTGTGACCTGTTTGAGCTTTGTTTCGTGAGTCATTATATCAGCCATTAATGTACTTGGTACAGGACTGTTATTTTGTCTCCCCACTTTCTTATTTTCCATGATTCTTTTTCCCTTCTCAATTTCAGGAACTCATCCACTGCTCTTCTAGGCGTTTTTTTTTTTTTTTTACAGCCTTTACTGTCTTGTCCAGGCTTTACAAGGCTGCCTATCCTGGTTAATAACTGCATGAAGCACATAGAGTAGCTTACCAGGATTGGGGTTTTTCCCTATTACGACATACAGACTCTGTCCACTGTATTTCTGGGACTAAAAGGCTGTTTCCGGGAAGGTGGGCTTGAGCAAGAGAGTTTTCATCATCATGGAGAATAGGCTGTGTTTGTTCAGAAATCCAGTGATATCTTTCTCTGCTCAAGCTCCCAGCTCACTGAAGCACAAGCAGCGTTAGCCCAGCGTTGCCTCAACCTGAAGTGCAGCTGCTCAGCTCGGATCACAGGTGGAGTTTATTTTGTGTGTGCTGTTGTGAAACTGTGCCGGCAAACCCTGGAGTGTTACAGGATGAAATCCTCATTTGTTTGTTTGTTTATCTTTTTCAAGTACCCAGCCCATCCCTCGCCACCAAGCAATACAAACACCTCCATTGCCATACACAGGAATACAGTAAATCAAAGCCCCAGAAACAGCAGTGGGCTCAGGTGATTTTGCTTTTAGTCTCAATGTTACTCTTTTCCTTACTCTTTTCAAACATCGTCTCTTGCAACTTTGTGTTTCCAACCTGAAAAAACACAATGGATCAGAGGCACAGTGCATTTAACTGTTTTGTTGTGGCAAACCACAATGTAAAACAAATTTGAGTGCACAACATCGTTGTTCAAATAATAGGTGATATTTCAATACAGCACTGATCTAGCTGGTAACGTTTATTAAAATGGGAAAATTCATTATAGAGTAAAGCTGCAATTTTAAATTTGCCAAGGTCTGAGATTGAGACAGCTCAAAAAACTTAGAACATGTAAGTACAGGCTTCCTCTGCCATCTCCTTGGCCTCAGCTTTTCTGAACATGCAGCGGCACACGTGCTTGTGAGTTGGCAAGGTCCAGAACTGCAGTAGGTCAGGCGAATACAAAGGAAAACGAGTATTATATTAGAAATATAATTTTTATGTGTCACATTAAAAAACAACCCACAAAATCAAAACACAGCCCTCCCTCACCACAATGAAAATGGTGCTGGGCAAGCCTTGGTTTTGGATTAAATCCAATAAAATCTAGTCACACTTCTCTTTGATCTTACTGTGTCTCTCATTTCAATGAATAGTTTTGGTGGCATGATCTGAAACTCTTCAAAGTTGTAGGAACCAAATGATTATTTGAGCATAGCCATTACTAAAGGAATGTGCATTATATATATCTGGAGTATTAAAATTGGCCTGCATAAATGGAAGAATCCACACTAGCAATCTTATTTTACTAAAATGTCTTTGTTTTCTATTTCTGTGCTCCAATATTTAACAAATTAAATAAAGAGAGAGAAACCTCATTGGCCCCTGGGAATTTAGTGCACTTGCAAGGTACATTAGCACTTGGGGCATTTTACAGCAGAACTGTCTTGTGTGCAGCAGCAATTTCTCTGGGCTGTTACAGGCTACAAGAGGTAAGAAGCAGTGGCTTTGTTTTTAGCAGAGCTGACAAAAAGGATGTAGGGTACAATTCCAGAAGGCTTACAGCAAATCTGTGTAGATGTTTAATGATTTTAAACTCTGCAGAAGGTTGCTTTGCAGAGATTGCCACAGATCCAGAAAAGCTTTTAAGGATACAGAGCGGGCTTTTTGACAGCCCCAGCTGTACAACTGCTGTGCTGCAGCCTCAGCTGTTGTCAGTAGTGTTCCCTGGTTTCTGCAGATGCAATCTTCTCTCTTCTGGCCCTTGGGGCATTGAAAGTCGAACTTTGACAGGAGGAAAAATATTTTTATTAATGTACTGTATCCCAGGGTGTAAAATATTCTCCCGTAAGTTGTACTAGTGCTCTTCTGAAAGATCTCCTTCTTGGGTTGGCCTGCACTGCCTCTGTCCTGTGCATCAGATTTCACCGCAGTGCTTGTGCGCCCTGGCTGCAGAGGTGTTTGTGGACCTTTCACTGGGCTCACTGTAAGGTTTCTGCAATCTCTCAGCTGAAAATGCCCAGTTTTTAGCAATAGCTTGCCCCAGCCCTTGACTGGGAAGAGGCTGCTGCCTGTACATTTCTCACAAGCAGCAAGAGCTTGTTATCATCTTGCTTTTCGACCCTTTTTCTTAAGCCAGTCTGCTTGGCTAGAAAGGCTCAGAAAGCCTTTCGTGGTGCCTATAAACTTGACGTAGCATTAATATCTTGCCCCAAGTGGTTACATTTGCTTCCAGTCCTAGGGGGAGAAAATGGGACATCAAAGGGTCTTGGTCATTGCATCTTGACCAGCGTTTAGAAGTGATGTGTAACAAACATCAACAGCTTTTCCAGTTGAATTGGAATTTGGAATTTTCTGCCTGCTTGAGGTGTTAACCCCTTATCTGAACAGGAATGAGTTGTATGTGTTGTTTTGGTGGAGAATGCAGAATGTGTTGTCATTTAAGCTGATAGAAATTTGAATGCTCTGTTCTGAAGCTGAAGTTTTAGCCCATTGCAGTGTTGCCACACTACATGAGAGATGCACTGAGAAACGATGAGTGAGAGTCCTTTTGCTTTGTGTTCTGAGCAAACACAGAATTTGCCTTTGTGATTTGCAATAAAGTAGAACTTGGGAGGAAGGAGTGTTACCAAGAGTCTACTTAGCAGAACTTGAGGAGACAGCAGATCTCATCCAAACTTGCATAACGAGACCTTGTCAAACCAAGAAAGAAATCAAACCTCCTTACTGTGTTCTCTGCATACATCACCGTGAGTCCACTCTTCTGGGGTTTCATTTTTGTCCTTGAGCGGGGAAATGCAAGAATCTCTTTTGTCCCTGGGGTGCTGTGGTATGGTCTCCCACTACTCTTGGGCGTTCTGCTTTCAGCACTGGAATGTTTCTGTGCTTGTCGCTCGCTCAAGGATTTAAGCCATTTATTTTGTTTGTTTATAATAGAGTTCTGGTGGGAAGACAGATGTTATGTGGGAAAGCTATTTTCCGGATCTGTTTATCCCTGTTATGTGGAATCTCACAGACCACCAGGAGCAAGTAGCTATTAGGCATCAGCTTTGAGAGATTGGCATTTTCGGAAGAGGAAATGTATTAGTTCTTGTAAGCAGCTTTGCAACAAACCCAGTGACTTCTTGGCACAGTTTGGCTTGGTGTTTAAAATGGATTGGAGTATGTTTTTGTTTCAATATAGCCATTTGACCTTTTGAAATATTAGTATTTTAGGAAATGGTCCGTATTTGCTCGTGTCTGACAGTAAAGAGCTGACTTGAATTCCCAAAATACATTGTCTAAGCAGTACTTAGCTATGAAGACATGGTTCTAAATAAATCTCATTTAAATGCCTGTATTCAAAATTAAAAATCAAGGTTTTCACTTTCAATCATCTTTCTTTATCTTGACGTCCCAGGGTACTTCAAGGAGCTTAGCAATTAAATTGTATGCTCTTATGGTAGCAGAATAGGGACAAGTCTTTGTGTTACAAAGAAATCATGTTTCAAAATACAATGTTCAAGATTTGGCCTTCATCTCTCTTCTGCTCATACTTTGCAACACTGGTTTCACAACAGGCTGAACTCGCAAATTCCTAAGATTTAGGAGGAAACAGTTTATGAATGTTTTATCAGAGAAGAGTCCTAATTGGGGTATCCATGCACATGGGAAGACTAGAAAGCTTTTTACTCTTGGGCATCTGTTACTCTTGCCAGGAATCTGTAGACTTGCAATTTGCCAAGGCCACATGTATTGAAAGCAAAGTAAACACTGTAGAAAGGCAGTTTTAGCATTTTCATCTTGTTCAGCCAAAGAGATTAGACATAGCTGGAAAATGCTTTCCTCCTTGGGGAGAGGATGACCACAAAACTAGAACAATTTTTTCTTTATTTGAAGAACATGTACGTAAGCACGCACTGCAGTGTGTGCTTGAAAGAAGCAAAACTCTTAATTTTTTTGGGTTGATCTCAACATCTGAGTGTTTGGGGGCACTTTGTGATGCATGGCAGGTTGGAGCTGTCCCTCTGCCAGGGTGCAGCCCCACTCCCCCTCACTGCACTGGGCAGAGGCTTTTGGGGTGAAACCAGCCTGTCCAGGGGTATTGGCTCTGTACTGGGCTCGAATGCACAGGGGAAAATGTTTTACAGGAGGTTTCTGGCCAGTTGAAGGGAGAGGAGGAAGTTGCTTAGAAATGACGAGCCTGGAGCCCAGTTAGTGAAGTGTTGTGTTTCATTGGGGTGGCTGTTGTACGGTGAATCCTCAGCAGTGGCTGCTTCTGATCCATCCCAGGAGTGGGAAACACTACAAGGATGAACTGTGAAAGTCTCTGGAGGCCTCATGCCACTTGTTTTATCACTGCAGTCTGGTTTATTCCACTCTCAGTTTGGGACAGAAAATGCCATGTGAGTTCACAGCTTGCCTGTGCATATGCATGCAATGGAAAATGGGAAATATTCCTCTCCTCACTTTCTGCTCAGGACCAGATTTAGTCGCATTTAGCAGGAAACTGCTTTAGACACGAGAGTTAGATATGGAAGGGTTGTGGCAATTAATATTTTTCATTTGTTACTGCAACTCTGGCCGTAATTTGGTGCTCTACTGAACATGTTGGTCAGTAGCTTGGGCTCGTCATGTTTCTCCTCCCATTGAAAAGTGCAAATTACAGTATTTTTCTCTAAGAAATGTTGTGGGCAAAAATCCAAATAATGATTGTCAGGTGCTGAGATATCACTGCACAGAAGCCCTTTAGAACCATAGGACATTTAAAAAACTATTGTTTTTTTTTTTTTTTCTTCTGTAGTTACTGCAAATGTAATCCAAGTATTGGGAACCTGCAGCTTTTGTGTAGAGCATTTACACCTCCGAGGGAGCACTGGTTACTGGAAAACCATGTTTCATCAGGTGTTATTTATTTATTTCGCAGTTGTGGAAAGGGATACCAAACACTTGGGGTTTTGTTAATCTTTGGTCAGTATCTGCAGGCAGGATGGAATGGGGCTTTGGCATTTTTTGCCGCTCAGTGTATTTGATTGCAGCCCTTGGAGCTGGAGGGAGGCACAGAAAGCTGTGGGATAGCTGGCAGTAGGCTTAAGGAATTCAAGTTAATTGTGTCATGAGCAGACATGGTAGTCATGGTGTACAGAATTGGTCTTCCTTCAGGCCAGCAGTGCATGGGCCAGCAGAGTAAAACAACACATTTCTCCCTTTGCTTTCCAAGGCTAGTGGTGACTATGTTTAGAATCTGGAAATAAAAATTGCACTTCGCGTCTGCTGAGGAGCCATGGTAGGACTTTGTCTGGCTTGAACCCTGGCAGTAAATCTCTCCTTTGACAGAAACCTGTTAGAGGCTGTTCACCTTTGGGTTTCTTCTGTGCCTGAGGCTTTGACAAGGTGACATAAAGTTCCTCCTTGGGAAGAGGGGCACAGTCCAATGCCAGCCTTGCCTTATGTGGTTTGGTGTGAATGCCCAAGGGCTTCAGCAAAGCTCGTGTGACATTTGCCACGCAGATGGAGTCAGTTCTTCGTGAACATCTGTGTCCTTTTGCCTTTCCCTCCCCCAAATGAATTAGTCACAGAAATATAGCACGATTGGGCTTTCTTTTAGAAAATAAGAGGCTTTCAGTTATGCAGAAATAGCTACTCGGTATCCAACAGAGAGAGTATCTAAAAGGTGTTTCAGAGTGTATGAACATATTTATTCACTGTTACAATTAGGCCTTTGTTTGTTTGTTTCCACAAAAGTATTAAATGGGCAAATAATATATAAGCAGCAAAAGTATGTTAAAAAGAAAAATCCAATAATTTTCTCTTTTCCTTCAACAGACATACATTGGCAGTGTGGTCATATCAATAAACCCCTACAGATCTCTACCCATTTATACGCCAGAGAAAGTGGAAGAATACAGAAACAGAAACTTTTATGAACTCAGTCCTCACATGTAAGTACAGCAAAGAAATTTTAGTTTTCATTCTGTCCGGGAACAGATGGTACCAGCTGTCTCTCTCCTCAAAAGATCTGTTGATTAAAGCAACCAAAATGAAAATCACACCACCACTCCCCCAAAATGAATTTTTATTTGCTCATCCATATTTTAAAGTGAAGTTAAAATGAGTTACTCTTTCTCTTTCATGCACTTAGGCTCTGGTATGTGCATTTCAGAACATTTCCCCCTAATTGTTAGCAGTATTACAGCACTGTAAAGTAAGCAGTCTGTTTTCAAGGAAATCTGTTTCAAAGTCCAGACTGCCTTCTGGACGCCTCGAGGTGTTAAAGATGTTTGAATCATACAGTGTTACTTTTGATATCTGAAACTCTTAATTTATCTTTGTGCAATGCAGAAAAAAAATCTCTAGTGATGAATGCAGAAACGTGTTGGGTATGTTTGAATGGTAACTGTAGGAAAATTAAAGCTTGGTCTTCTCTGTGCTGGGTGGAAATGAGCCCATTCATAGAGGACAGCCAGAGCACCATAAATGCATAATGCAAATTTTAAGACTAAAATAGGATGAATAATAGGACAAGGTGCTGTTTGCAGGTGTGGGTGGTGTGGCTGAGAGTAAGGTGTGTGGTCTTCAAGGTCTGCATGTTGCAGCAATCATTTTATCTCACCAGTCGCAGTGGTGAGGCTAAAGCCAACTGCTCCTCCCCTCAGCGTGACACTGGGAAGGAGAGGTGTTTCCAGCTGGTTGTGAGGTTGCACCTGACTCTGCAGCCACAAATTCAGGAGACTGACTTGAGCAATCAGTGGTTGGATAAGTGTCTAAACAGGGCCATACATTCATGCGTCTCTTCCTTCAGTGTTAACTTTTAGGTTAAATGAAAATTATGTGTAGAAAGTGTTCTGGAAGTTATTTTGTTCTGATTTGTTTTTTGCCTTAACACTTCATCTGTCACTCTCTCAGACACATTGTCTGAAATGCAAACAGACCAATAATCAGATCAAATAAGCTTCTGGTAGTTCTTGGACCTCTTGGTTCTGAACTCTGGCTATATTCAGGTTTTCTTCACAGTTTTGTTTAGCGAGCACAATTGCTTACTAAATTGACACAGTTCCTTGCTGAAAGAACTTTCTGCTCTGCTAATTTTGTTCAGCTGCATAAAATTTGCTGTCAAATGATGGAGTATTTTAAAAATAAAATCTGTTAGTTAAAGTTTATCTGACATTCTGAAAGTCAGTATATGTGCTTGGTTACACCTTGAATCAAGTACGTAGTAATATATTGATCTCTGTGTTTTTCTGTCTCTCTTGAGAGATGGTTTTCCAGAACAGAAATGGTCAACAGTCATTCTTGTGTGCATTATGAGAGTCTTAACTTGGTAGAAAAGTATTTCATAAACGTCATTCATCACTCATGACAATAACTGTATGGTCAGATTTCCACCTCACAGCAAGGACTTTTGGAGCCCAAACACTAGAAATCCACTTTAAGAGGAGACTGAAGTGAGAAAATATTGACTTCTAACTTTTGTCAGGAGATCTCAACTGCATGATAGTAATAGGTTTTCCTTGCAAGTTTGGATAGAGTCCCAAGTCAAGAAAAGTGTAAGCCTAAATTGTTTTGGACAGATATGATCTCTTCACGAATCTTCTTTATTTTGTATTGCTTCTCTGTGAGAATTTTGTCTTCTGACACTTGCTAAGTGGACAAAATACCTTTAAGAATAAAGGATTAGGAAATAGTCTTTCTTATGGTTTATATTACTGATACAGCATTTCCAAACTGTAGAAATAGAAAATGATCTCACTTTATGGTGACCTTGCTTCCCTTCCCACCTGTCTCTAGAGGCTTATGGAAATTGCAGTATCAAGAGGGTCACTTTTGGCTCTGCTAAAATTGGTAAACTTCTCACCATCTTTAAGAAATATTTGGAAAGTATCGTAGGTGTATTAAATAAGTGCTATGTAGGCTGCCTTATGCCATCTCTAGCAAGCCTAAACAACTTTTCATCCCCTTTAATGTGCAGTGCCTTGAGCTGTACCTAAAGATTTGTGCCAGTCCAGTTGTCCACTCTGCAAACGTGGAGCTGGCCCTTGGATGCTGGTTAACAGATCATGAGTTGAGCTTGCAGGATGGCCACATCGTCCTGCTGGAGCCAAGCATGGCCTGTTCACAGACACCGTGCTTGCCTACCCCTCTGCTCAGGACAGACTAAGAACTGGGTTTGGGATGGAGCTGGCATCATCCCGTCCTTGGAGCTTGCAGCTAATTCTAGGGTTGACTGCTCTGGCAGCGGTAGGCCACTGCTAAAAGCAGGGTTCAGGCATGTCTAGGGAGGTTGCTGCACTTCCACAGAGACCTTGCAATCTTCAAGGTGGTTTTTTTAGCTGCTCAGAAACTTTAATGAAGAGATGCTGTGAGACAAATTGCAATTTGTGGCATTTGTTCTGCCACGGGGCTAAAAACCCCCACACTGATTTGTGAAAATGTGTGTACTTAGTTTTCTTTGATGTGTAAATCTCTGTTGAGCCATGGCCTCTTCAGAAGAATTGATTGTGGGTAAGCCCACTGCACCACTTAGGTGTGTCTTGGGAAGTACTTTTGGCTCCTGTTGTGTGATCCTGAGCTAAGTAAAATTCTTGACTGTTTAGAAGGAAACTAATGCATCCAAGCTAGAAAGTGTGTCTAGAAATCAAATTAGGTATAGTGTTTCTTATTTCAACATCTCTTTTGTACAAATAATGTAACTTTGATACTAGTGCCAGCTAGAAAAACGCAAGCAATTAATTAAAAAAAAATTTCTAGCAGTGTTTTGGTTAGACATTCCTATAGAAACCAGGTCAGTATGGTACCAAAGCCCTTCCATCTCCTGTTGGTATGACAGCTCACATTCTCCAACATCTGCAGTTTTGGAGAGTACATTCAGGTTTGGGAAGCCCGGGATTTAAGTGTCAGCATCTCTAGAGCAATCTGCCATGGGATATTCCCACAGGTATGGCTCCATGTGGGAGCTCCTGGAGAACGAGGAACCTAAACTCTGCTTTATTTGTTTTCCAGGAGTTTTGTGTGACCTTCTGTCCAGGCCGGAGGTGCTTGTGTGTGCCTCAGTGTGATGGGTAGGCAGGGTGTGCTTGAGAATGCCAGCTGTCCCAGTTAAAGAGCACAGGAAAACAGAAGGAAAAAGAGACAGAAGTTTATAATGGCATGAAGGAAATCCATACCTGGAGATTTCCTGCTGTGTATGGTCATGGGAGGAAACACACTTTAGGGAGGAAAAAATCTGTTCAGGTGTTTTCTTAGCCCTAATCTGAAAGAGGAGGGAGGGAACACCTCGTCCTCTGCTCTGTGTTTCCTCAAGAGCGTCAGTGAGAGTGACTGATGCTTTCAGTGACGCCAGTTAATACTTAATTGCAGGGCTTGGACAGGGCTTGTTTTTTTTTGTTTTTTTTTTTTTTTTTTTTTTTTACTTCTCTGTGATACTTAGGGGAGG